>JBBYHH010105583.1:0-14910 GCA_038382905.1 Daphne laureola
TATATTTTAACTGTTTTTCTTAGTTAAATTTTGAGTCACACACTATAACTTGAAACAGTAAAAGAAACGTTTCAATAATTCTGGGACAGAGGGAGTAATATAGTAGTTCATATTTAAGAGGAACTTCTGATTTGTTGAAGGAACAGGTAAAGGATGTCTTGAATATGCAGATTGAGGTTTTTCCAATTACTTATCTGGGTGTTCCCTTAATTCATTTTAGGCTTTTAGCTAAGCACTGCCAGCCATTAAAAGAGAAGATCCTGAGCAGATTGAATTCCTGGACTTCTAAATTTTTATCATATCGATCCATAGTTACTATATTAAGAGACGCGATTTTTGGGCATTGCCTCTGCATAAGAATGCCTCTCTAGTATGAAAGAAAACACCTGCACATAGAAGTATCTTTTTTGAATTTGTGGTGCAAAAGGGTTGGTAGTGGTTCATTTCATATGATGGATGCTTATGCTGCCTGTACTGAGCATTATGACCCCGTTTGCTGGAAAAAAAATTGGTTTAGAATTAGGCCTTATCATGTGTCTAAAACCTCTGTTATCATGTGGCTGGCTGCCTATGATCGGTTGGCCACTTTGGACTGAATGGTTGGCTCGGAGCTTGTTACAAATTCTCAGTGTACGCTTTGTGGTTTGTTGCTTGAATCTATAAATCATTTCTGCAGATGGCTTAGAAGGATAAGTAAAGGTAAGTCTCTTAAAAGTTATGTTAGGAGGAGTTTTGCTGCTTCTACTCTTTATATCATATTGGAAAGGAATGCGAGGATACACATGAAGACTGCTACAGATTGGTTGGCCTTGGTGCATAAGTGTATGTAAATGGTGCATCTAGGGAGTGGGATAGATATTGAGCTTGTGTTTGCAAGGTAGTTTATGTTTAGGGTTACTTGTTTCTTAAGATATTTGCTCATTTACTTCTATTGTTTTGAGTCAGGCTCCATTTCATAACAGGAGTATAGGATTTGTTTTCAAGTTATTTTGGGACAGCTTTGCCAGTTCTTTTAGCCCCTGTCACTTTACTTTTGTAAGTGTCGTCGGGTGTTTTTACATCTATGAAATTACAGGGCGGTGTATTCCCCATTTCCTAAAAAAAAAAAAAAAAACTAACATGTTTTCCTTAAGTTTTAGGTCTAACTAGTTAATCAAGAGACACTTCTATGCAAATTTTGCTAGGAGAATGATGTGCAGTACTTGCAACACCTTTAACAAAACCATAGCTAGATGTAACAGATAGCAGTAGGAGTGACAGGATTAGGTAGGTACAATTGTGATTAGCACTTTGCAGTTAGGTTCCAACCAAAAGGCACTATTGATTCGAAGAAGCTTAACACTAGTGAACACTCTCCACCTTAAAAACAGAATACTAATGAGTACTAATTAACAGTAAGATTTGCTAACATTTACGCGAACTGACCTTGCATTGCTCTAATTTGAGGGAGAGTATTAGACTACTAAGCATGCATGTTGCACAGTACTTAACCAGGGAAACTAGAAAGAATCAATGATTCTTATTTAACCGAGTTGAAGTTAGTAATATGTCGATTACACACCAGAGTAGGAGTGTCCGAATTGAGAGATGAAACCATTCAACCTGTTTTTTTTTTTGAATTCTCCCATTAAGGTCTGATTAGCAAAAGATTTTCTCCCTATAGAGTCATGAATTGAATGCAGTGCAGTGTATATTCAAGAACTCATTTTTCTTTAGGCATCGCATCACAAATTAAGTGTAGCTGATGATATGGGAGGAGTGGAAGAAGAGGCGGTTTTGGATCCCACATGGGGAAAAAAGGGAAGGGAGATAGAGGGTGGGGCTATAAAGTTGGGACTTGGTGTAACATTAAAACTTGCCTTAAACTAATGAGTAAGGAAAACAAAGCGGGCGGTGAGAACCTCCCGCAGCGCCCACACCATTAAGGTGCGCAAGTAATTTTTGGAGGGGTTATAGGCTCGCCAAGTGTTGACGCTGCTTACTTCTCGCAGAACTCGCTTGTGCGGGCCTCCCAACCGCCCATTACCAGTCTTAAGAAATTTCCATAGCTAGTTTTGCAACCACCAAAGATCCTATTTATGTATCGCGGAATTTTATTGAAGTGTTTATAAATTAGACAATTAAATTATCCCTCATTTTTGTGTAAAGAGTTAAAATTAGTGGATGTTAATTATTAGAAAATAATACTCTTTCTTTTTAAATTATTGATTTTTTTTTATTGGGCTAATTTAAATTTATTGATTTTTTTTTATTTAATAAATTTTTATACATAAATTTATCTAACTATTTATTTATTTTTCTCTTCAAGTTAATACAAAACTCCTACTCCTAGAATAGCATAGCATGTCCAGTAATGGGACGGAGGGATCATACTCTCTCCTACTATAAATTGAGCTAAGTATTTAATCTACTCGTATGACTTTTCTCATTAATCATTTAATCTATGACTTTTCTAAATATATATTTTTTAACATTTATCTTTGTTAATTCTTTTTTAAAATATTTTTTTTTTGTATTTCTTTTTTAATATTTATTTTTATTACAATTTAAATCAAAGTTTCAATATGAAAGTCAAACAACCAAGCTCAATAGCAGACAGTTAAACGATTTAATTAATAACGGACGGAGAAAGTAGTTTAAATTGCGTGCACAATTGACAATTTTTCTTCCTCCAATATTTTATTTTATTTTATTTCTCCATCTCTACATGGAGTTGCTTCCTTGTTTGTGTCATGCTTTCTTAATTCAAGCGCCTGTTTTTGTTAAACAATATCCAACACAACAAATATGATTACCATGCCATATAACACTCCCGAAGAAACTTGAAGGCAAGTCTTGGTTTGGGTGCATATATTGCTGCCCGGCAATTAAGCGATCCTACATAGCTGATGCTCACAATTGCTTACAGTGGAACACAATAGTGGGCAAATATTCCAGCAACCAAAATCTATCTATGATTAAGTCATCTGAACTTCTCTGGATTTTATGGTTTGTATCAGGTAAAGCTTATATTAGCTCAGATGACTGGATGCAACCAAGAGCGGCTTGGATACAAGTAGTTCCGGGACCAGCTCACGAATGGGACGAGATGCTAAATCTAAGCTTTTGACATGGCATCTGCAGCTGTGTGCAAAAATGTCATCTTTATTCATGCAACAAGATCTCAAACATCTTCAAGCGCTTTGGCTAAATTTACGCCCAGACAACTTCTCAGATTCATGGAGCATGTGATTGATGAGTCCCCTGGCCGCACTGCCAAGTGCAAATAACACACAGATTAAAACTCTTGTTTCGAATTCCCTGGAAGCAACAGGCTTCAACCATGATTTTCTTTCACATCCATTAGAGAAAGTGGTTGTTAGGTATGCATCAGAGATGTGACAGCTAACAGACCGGACATTCATGAATCATAAGAGATGAACTGGAACTTACTCATCCTTCAACTTTTGGATCTTCTCTGGATCTTTCTCGTGCATGTTTCTTTTAAATTGCTGTCTGACCATGTTGATGAGAAGCGGCGTATTATGTTGCTGAAAATATGCACAAGTATGCTGAAATCAGCTTCCAGTATGCTCTTGATATCAGTTTAAGAAAACACTAAACCACAATCTTCCAGCGTTTATAACATCAGCACATCTATATGAGGATGATTGTTAACGAATAACAGCTGCACAGAAATTCAGTAAAAGGCAGTAGAATTGACGCAAATTCCAAAGAAGTAAAAGGCTTGGTATTGGTAAAAATCGCAGCTTCTTAAATGCTTGTTACATGATCAATAGAATCTCTAATAGAGCACCAATCTACTAACTCCAATACTAACAGTTTGCTATATGGAGTACTTACTACATACGAATCTTTCAGTATCAATGTACTTGTTTAAATGCATGTCCCTACACAAGATCTGACAGATATGAAGCCATGTTAAACCTTAAAACTAAGCTTCATAGTAGAGGTGATTAAACTTCACAAGTTTTTTAGAGTAATAAAAAGTAACTTGAAGTAAATTTTGCAATTAAGAAAATATGAAAATAAATACAGCAAGATGACATGCCTGATGGCCGATATATTTGGCTCTGCGAAGGCATTCCCGGTACAGCTGAAATTTGGGAAGAACATGAAAATGCTAATACATTTAGAACTAGCCCTTAATTACTAAAATGATCTTACTCTAATTGCATTGTTGGCAAGCTCAGGAGGCAGAGCAGTTTGTAGAGATGGCATAGTTGTGCTTTATCTTCTTCTCCTCTACTTCAAGTTTGAACTGATAAAGTAGGAAAATTGAGAGTAGTTGTGTTAAAAAGATTCAAATGTGCACAGCTTAAAGGCTTGAATGAAACAACAGTTTGACTTGAAACAGTGCATTAGCTTGATACATTAACTGAAACTGGGTAAGTGGGTTTTGTTCATATACTTTTGTTTGTATCTAGGTGATAACACAATCAATGATCTCACGAGTAGTCCAAATCAGAATAAACGGGTATACTATCAGAACACTTTCACTGAGGGAAAAGGGAACTTTGCTTCAGCTAAAGAGCTTGCCGATCTCTCTACTGCATAAAGAAGACAACAATCAAATTTCAAAAGTCCCTCCGAAATATATTAAAACATAACTATATTAAAAAGGGACCGGAAAATATCAAAATGCAGAAGGTTTCACCGTTCTGTCTAAAATAGTACTAAAAGAAAACCATTGGAGCAAAATCTGATTAAAAGCAGGAGTACTAGCAGCGGACCAAAATCAAAAGCAGACTAACAAAACTTTTCTGAAATACAAAGATTCAGTCGTTTGTAGATTGCAAACGACTATGAAAGAGCCAACAATGACAAAGAGTTGTTTTGCTTTCGTTTAGCCGGGTAAGGTGGGCTTAGCTATAAACCATCTACATTTACTCTAGCACATAATATCAAGTTCTCCTAAACCATAAACTTACACAATCCCTTGGTCTAGATCCCCAGAGTACCATATTACTTTTAGTAGCTACTACAAACAAAACCTAGAAGTCAATTCCAGAATTTTTACTTGAGACATAAGAGAACAGCCTTAATAACTAATAACTTATAGCTTATCCTACAGCTGCACACACATGGAATGGATACAGACAACATGCATAATTCATAAATGTGGTAAGTATCAGAATCAGATTTACAATGACACAGGGCTTATTAGAGTCGTATCAAAGACAAAGCTATGGAACTAAGCTACTAGGACTTCCATTGTTTGAAAATAAAAATAAAAATGTAGTTAATCTGAGAATTTTTACTAGTTTTCCCACCAAGATATCGGATTACTTACCAGATTCGCGCGTATCAAAACGCGATAGATGGAAGAACAGAATCGCAGGGGTATGTGAATGATTGTTTCTTCGCCACCAATCAGTCGGAGAAGAAAGAGGCGGCGAGAGGGTGAAAAATAGGGCTAGAAGGTTGCGGCGACGGCGACGGGTAGCAAATTGGGGTTTCCTGATTTCCAGTTCAGGTTTTGTATAGTTTCTACCAAGTAAGTCATTAATATTTTATTTTTGTTACAAATAGATCCTCAAAGTATGTTTTATGCATTTTCAGCCATTCAATAAAGACTTAAATACACATCACTACCTTGAACTATGACAAAGTAGACAAATAAGAGCATGAACAAAAATAAATGCAGATAAAGACATGAACTATAAAAAACGATGCAGATAACAGCCTGAACTTCGAAAAAACGGCGCAAATAAGGGTTTGAATGAGACCCTCACCTCATCTGCATCGTTTTTTATAGTTCATGCTCTTATCTGCATCGTTTTTTGTTCATGCCCTTATTTATCCATTTTATCATAGTTCAGAGTAGTGATGTGTATTTAAGCCTTTAATAAATCTCGTTTCCAACCTCTTTCCTACTACTAGTAGTAGCAAAATGAACTTACTTACCAACTGACACTATTCCGTCCCATGAATCTAATTCTTCTACTATTCACTAATCGCATTACTACAAAAATTTCCAAACTTTGTAAATATTTAGATGTATAAGAGTATCTACAATAATGCTAGCTATCATATTCTTAAATCAAATATAGCTAGTAAAAGTAAGAAAAGTAGACAAATCTCCGATTAGGGGTGAAATCGAGCCGAGCCTGGCTCGAATTTCTCGAACCCGATAATTCGAGCTGGAGCTCGGCTCGATGGCTCGTGAAGCTTGAGCTAAGCGAGCTCGTTTAGGCTCGAATTTGGCAATTTGCTTTTACTAATAGTCCCTGAAAATTTGGTCTTTTATTAATAGCCAATTTGGCAAGGCTCAAGCAATTTGCTTTTGAAATTACATAATTGCCATTTAGAAGTATCTAGAACTAGCAAAACATATTTGAAGCACAAGTGTAAACAATTAAAGAAAACTGTATTTTAGTTAGTAAAACTATGTAGGCCCTTTAGAAGTATCCTTTTGCTTAAGCCAAAGGCTTTTCACCATCCAAATAGCCTGCAAAATAACTAAATGAACTGCATTTGTCTTCAGCTGTTCCACTTCATTGGCACGAGCAACCGAAAGCAAAGACTTCAAAACACAACTGAATACTTCAACAATAGTTGCTAAGCACAGAGCAATAAAGTACCATCAAACTTTATAACATTCACTTACATGACGAGAGAGAATAGTGCGGACAAATCTGATTGCAGCAACCACGAGGTACTTTTCTCTTCTTCTGGTCAGTAGCAAGACTCTCTCTATCACATTAGTAAGGAGAAAATTGCACCTGCAAATGGAGAAAACAAGCCTATACGTCAGAAGATATTAAGTAGGAGGTGACAAGATAGAAAACATCAACTAGTAATTTACTTTATTCTGTAAGGGTGGTGCAGGACACAGAAGCATAGTAAGTCACAAATATTTGAAAGTATTTCAGGTTTCACACTGTTTTGACTTCCAACTGCACCAATTGATGATTTTTTTGGTAACTGGCTGGCCGCATCGCGTGGGCAAGATGCTGTTATGATGTCAACGAGTTGACCCAAGTGTCGTTCATAGAAAATGTCAATAATAGTGTCTCTCTGCAGCATAAGAAGATAAAACTGTTCTTTAACACAGAATAAATAAAAACCTAACCAGACATGATAACATGAATGTTTCTCAAACAGTCAACAAACAAAATGAGGGATCTACTACCACTTATTCATACCAGCACATACAATGTCAAGATTGGCAGCCCTAATGAGCAACTTCTAAAGAAGCCAAATTATAGCAGTAGTATAGAACTACATAATAAATCACTTCTTAAAGTTGGACGGGATGCGTAATTAGAACTTCAAAGGAAGTTCTATCAACTTTGCACCAACCACAAGCAAACAAAACCTCGTTCTTCTACCATTCTAATCATTCGTTACGTTTTCACTACATTGTACCTTACACGTGAAACTCAGAAGATAGCATTTTGCATCTCTAAACCAGATCTCAGCAATAGAATTCTGCAAACTATAAAGGGATAAAACACCCTACTACACAACCCTTGAAACAGCCTCAGTAAAATCAGCTTTCTTATACTCTATCTAAAAGGATAGGGTTCTACATCAGTGATTCACCATTGACTCATCTACAAAAACAAAAAAGAACAGGCAACCCATTATCTTCACCATGCAGAACCTAACCAGGAACTCCAGCATTCTACCCAAAAGCAATAGTAACAAACAGGAACTTCAGCATTCACCAATTGTTCCTCTCATACAAACCAGAGCAGAACACATGGCCATACAAGGGCAAAGCAAAATAATCACACCTGTGCTCCAGATAATGTGTATGAATCCAGTAAACTGCGTAGAATTTCAAGAAACTGGCAGTGCATATCCTCCTCAAAGTCTGTTACCATCCCTTTAACCTGTCACCAACAACTACTGATATCACTAATTTAATTCACAACGCAAAACAATAACACTTGCCATTCCCAATGAATTAAATAACAGCTATTCCATAGACCTACCAAAAGTCCCAACAATTGAATTCCTTCTTGGCGAACAACATAAGAGCGCAAAAGATTCGGGTCCTGGTTCAAGAATAGTATAAGGATGTCTGTGCTGCATATGTGATACAGAAGAACAATCAGGACACCTCTTAAAAGAACACCAAAACATGCACACGCCAAACATTCATATTACCCAGTCAGCACTAATTTCTTGTCTGAACTCTGCAATGTATCAGTAATGATATCAAAAATACCCTCACTCATGAGATCCCTGAAACAAGTCAAATGGCCCATTTTAGATCATAATTGCCGTTTAATTTATTCTCTAAGGAAATTCATCCATAAAAACAGCACATGATTAATACAAGAACCTCAAATCAGTAATCAGGTCCTAGAAAGCCCATACCTAAATAGCCGCAATTGCTGAACCACTTGCAGACTCTTGGTTAAGCTACAAAATTCATATAGGAAATATACCTGTTTTCATGAACAGAAAAACAGAATCAATAGCAGGCCATGTTAAGAACAAAGCTTAAACTAGTTCTTGCTTCTACCAAAGCAACTTCCCACATATATTGGCACTTGCGCAAGAAACGTAGTTAATTTAGAAATTTTGTTCCCCAATACATGAACTTGAGTTTGATTAGGTCCACATATCCATACCAAGGTCTCCAACTGTCACTTGAAAATACCAAGTCCCACATAGCAAAAACCACTTCTGAGGTCTACCAAAGCAACTTTCATTCTAAAGAAGATGGCACTAACACATTAACAGCCACTGTCCCAAATCCCCAAGCACAAAAATTTGAACTGAATCAGGATCACAAATCCACATGGCCTTCCAATTTCACGACTTATGAAATTTCAAGTCTCGTTCAAAGAAGCACCTAGTAGTACCTTACATTTAACGAGACATCGGGATGACAATCATCCTAGAAACTCAAAGCTCAGAGAAATTTGGTAGAAGCAAGAACGTTAGATTTTTTCTTAGCTAACATATGCAAGGAGCTTTTCCACTTTTCTCAAGGACCTTTAATCATCACATAATCAACCTCCAAGTACACTGTTAAATTTCGGAGGGGTGCTAGTCAAACGATAAGGTTGCAGTAATCCCATTCAGCATCGCCAACTTGGTGCTTAATTGCATCTCGAAACTTCTGTCAACCAACATGGCAACCAACAGCACTGGTCACCACCAATTCCAGTTAGTGCTCAAGAGAAAATATCCGACATCACATCTGAAAAGATATGACAATGACTACACCTCCTAAAACTGAAATAGGACAATGACTACACCTCCCACATTTGAAATTGTGCAACAATGTCTTTTGCATTAAAGGTGAACTTCCATATCACCCTAAGTTCACAGCATGGTCACAAAGATCGGAAGGAAGAGAGTGCAACCAGGTACTAAAGAGGAAGTGGGTTTCGAGTAAATGAGAAACAATAGAGGAAAGGAGCTGATGGCATAAATTCAGTTGAATTCCACACAAAAAAAAAGTAACAGCTAGTAAGTTAAAGTGTTTGATGTCCAAACAAACAAGTAAAGGGAAATTGCAGAACAACCAATAGATATTTTATACGGGCACTCGGCCATGGTGGAGATCAGATAAACGTGCTCCAATAAACAATTGCTCATGCTGGAGGATTATTATCCAAGAAACACAATGTGTGCTTCTGCTGCAGAACAAAATCCTCACTCTTTTGCTATAGCAGCCTTTTATTTTAAGATGTGTCAAGGGTCTGGCTAATGTAGTAGAAGTAACTTATTTGTAGCAAACACTAAGACAAACGCCATAGGCCAACTAAGTTCTTCAAAGGAATGCGCAACTATATATATATATATATATATATCAACACACACACAGCAAATCCAAATTCCCATTTTACATAAAAAAACAACAAACCCATATGCATCATCTGTGATTGAGCAAAAAATCTTAAGTTCCAAGCAATCACTTAATCTGAATCTTTAGACTCGTGCAGCTATAAGGAAGATCTACCACCGAGCAAAACACCTAAGATTCGGAAATCAACTTTATCGAAATCTTTTAGACTCTGGACTCCAGAAGATAACTCAAGTATACTTTGGCATTACCAAACAGTATTACCAAGTTTTTCTTTGACTCTGCAGATGTACTGGGTGACCTCAACCTTGCAAAGAGTTCTTGAATAAATGTATTGTCATCTTTTAACAAGGAAACAACCTACACATTTTTAAAAAAATTAACAAGAGAAAAGACAAACAAAATGTTAGAGAAAGTACGTCACTTTTACAGGTTACAAATAAGCTTCAGATTCTACAGAGACAAAAAAGGCTTCAGAAATCTTACAATGGCATTATTAGAATGAATTATCGAATTCAAACTTGCATTTGTGGCCTCATCCAACACTCTGGCCAAAACAACATCCTGAAAGATAAATAGGGGCTTTGTTAACTGAAAAACGTTCATAAACATCAGCCACTGATGATAAGCAGCCAAGACGATACCTTCAAGTATCCAACTCTGTACGTTTGGTGTATCCTAGACAGGACCATAGGATTCTTAATCGGAATGGCCTAAAGCATGGACAGTATTCAATCAGAAAAAACAATATATAAAGAAAAAAAGTAACAACCATGCTTATAAACTAAAATTATAATACAGCTGCAGACATATTACATCCACTTTTCACATGTATTGTTTCCAACAATCAAGCATCCAATTTCAATCTAAAAATTGCAAAAACCCATTATACTTGATTTTTCTGAGCTTAGAGAATTTTAATCTTTTACACGTACACACTGATCCTAAATATGCTTAAAAATCATACCTCTTTAAAGACAACATGCTCCTTGAGGAAACTTCTATAATGTTGGACATGTGGAACTTCAGGATCATCTGAAAATCAGATTACGGGGAAAAAAACATAATGACAAAATAATCATATGAAATACTAAAAATCAAGTGCACTTATTACATATTAACATGCAAGACCTGCAAGTTAACTTTGTCAACATATTAAAAAACAAGTTAATTATAAATATGTGAACTGAAGTAAGAGAGTTGCCTCCTAATAAGGCAAAGAAGCAGCCAGCCCTTCATAAAATTATTTCAAAACCATATGTAGCTATTTCGTCATTTAAGCGGGCTCATAAAAACAAGAAAATCATGTCTCATGATGCATTATCCAATTAAGGGCTAACTTATGAGATCAGTTGTGTAGATTTGAGAGAGTTATTTGATATGAGATGGCCTGTTCCAGATCTTTCTAAATACATAAATGAATTATCTGTTGCTCAGTGTCAATAATGACGTGTATTGAAGTTTGTCTACTCTTTCTTGTCAGCAACAAAAGAGACCTAGTCATCCATTTTTGCACTATGTCAACGAATTTAAAATTTAAGGATATCTCATCTCTTATTACTTCTATAAAAACAACGGCAACCAAAACCAGAAACAAGAAAAGATAAGCTCCCTCAGCAACTAACTGGTGCATGTAAACATTTAAAATGGCTGTGATTCAAAAGACTAACAAATAAAAATACATATAATATTTGTTTCCAATTAAACATTAAATAAAAATGAATCAAATCAGTAATAAAACATATTCCCTCCATTCCCGAGAAAATTGTTGCATTTCTTTAGACAGAGATTAAAGTAAAAGTAGAAAGTGGTGGCAACAGTAAGATACGTAAAAGCAGGAGAGAATTAAAGGAAAGGGAAACTGAAAGTAACAGAGTAAAACTCCCTCCGTACTTCAAAGATTGCACCATTTGTTTTAGTTGTTTTACAGTATTTAATCTATAATTTATTTTCATGCATGTTTAGACATCTAAAATTAAATATTTTTTATGTATATCATAATTTGCAATATAAATTTTCTGAAAATATTTTTTTGGAACTTTTTTGCATTATTTATCTTTATAAATATTTGAGTCAAACATTGAACTTTGAAACATGAAAAACTAATGGTGCAATTATTTAAGTACGGAGGGAGTATAAAAGTTTCCTATAGAGGAAACGTAATGTAAAAAGACAGCATCAAGTATTCAGTGCCAGCAAGCACATCGCCACTCGCATTGACGAGCACTAGTGGAGAACATATCAATTACCAGTGCACTATTAAAACAAAGTACTTACACTCTAATGCCCCAATGATATCCATTATGAGTTCATCACCAAATACTTTGTCAAAAATTTGTGGGCTATTGAGGAGAACTGAAAGCAACCAAACAAGATATCTCATCAGTGAATTCTAGACAAACTATGCAAAAGGAGCATCTCAGGAAAAGAGTGTACCGACCGATGCCCTTGACTATTTTAAATATCATGTGAAGACCATCAATATTTTCTAAATCCTCACAGATCCTGAAAAGATCCATCAGCTTGGGGAAAAAGTCATGCTGCGTTGAGATGAGAATAATTTCAAAACAGTAACATGGATTAGAAGTTGCAGAATGATTGATTTAGGGAATGGCAAATGAACAAACATAAATTTGAAGGATATGCAAACAATAATAGACAAAATCACTAGGAAAGAATACTACTTTGAAAACAAACTTACATACTTTTGGGAGAGTTGGAATGACTTAATGTAAAAGAAGTCAACTATTGTTGTAAGGATAAATTCCAGCCCATTAGAAAATGTAACAAAAAAAGTCTAGCATAGTATCTCAGGGATATTAATACCTAAAAGTAACCAAACAAATGTTAACAGCGGACAAAGATTAAAGCACCCAACTCCTTTTGAGAAACACCCTGCATCCTAGTTTTCATCCAAAAATTGCTATTTAGAGCCATTCCGAATTCTTTACGACGGTTTCTTCAAGTGATTAATTATCCTCTTTTTCTCTCTTATCTACACCACATTCTCTTCACCAAATTAAAATACCATCCCAGTTTGCTATGAAGGGTAAAACTAGAATTGAGGTGAGAAAGTTTATACTTCTGCTTCAAACATGCCCAGACCTCCATGTTTCACACAATTTGGGACTGATGGTGTACGTGACAAACAGACGAGAAAATTTGGAGAAAAGAGAACAGGATTTGGTTAATTCAAATAGAAGCTTACATCATTCAGTACAAGTTCGACCAGCCGCATCTGATCTGCAAGCCCACTCTCACTTACGGTCTGCAATGAGGACAGCCTTTTTTATCAGAAGAAAGAAATGATATCAAGCTTACAAATACACAAATAGAAGTTTGAACAGACCTCAAGTATTGATAATTGGCACAAATAAAAAAATTGGTGGAATGAACAAAAATAGAGATGAAGATAAAAATATAGCCCCACCCCAGAAGTTTCAAGGAAGTGGCACATAGTAAAACCATGTATATTTTTATGAACAAAACTTAACCCTTAGATATGTGCATTAAATCAGAAATAGTAAAATTCATTACTTCAGGACACCAACTGAATTCAGCTGAAATGCTCTCTATAGCCATACAAAAGAAACAAAGCTGCAGAGCAAGCCTACCAAACCTAATCAGAGATTAGCAAAACACAGGCCAAGCCACCATAGTAATGTGTAACATGGAGTACTTCCGATACCAAACTCAAGAACCTTATTTACTACGCCCTCCATCCCATGATAATAATATGAATTCTATTTTGGGTTATCCAAAATCAATTTTCAAAATAAAGCCAATCCCACTAGCTGAAGCTTTAAATTGCTAATTTCTCTTGGGCACCTAACAAGAGAGCAAAAATGACACCAATTCCACCGGGGGTGGGGGACCTGATTGAGATCGAGTAATAGAACAGAAACCATTCAGACCTTCAGTATTAGAGGAAGAGTGGAGAGCTCCACAGCCGGCAGCTCCCTTAATTCGCAGTTCATGTTATGAAATGTCTCACCTACGATGTTAACAAAAAATAATTGGCTACTCATAAAAACGCAATGAAGAATGTGCATTGCCATCCATAGAATTCTTAAACGTAAGGGTAACACCAAAAGGGGGAAAAAGGAGGCAAATGACGTCCTCGGACTACAACAGGAAAACACTTTTTTTTTCAAACTGTACTCATAGTATTAATCCAGCAGAAAGCATACCTAGACTTATGACACAGTTCCCAAAAAAGTTCAAACAAGAGCATAGCATAAAATTTACAAATAGTTACTCCATATCATAACCATAGCTAGAAGTCCGTCATGGTAAAGATATTTCTTAGTTTCCACAGAAATCAAACACTGTCAAATCCACAAAGAAAAATAACACACCATTTTCTAAATAAGCCTAGTTCCAAGTACCAACATCAAAATATCATTCAGTTGTTGATTGGATCGCTGCTGAGCATACTTACTGTTTAAGGAACTAAAATGCAAACTCCTCTGAACATTGCATATGTGATCCCTGCATGAAAAGAACATGACCAATGAACTTTCAGAGCAGGAAAAGGTAAAAACTAAAAGGCAAGGTTTAAGTGAAAATCTAATAAAATTGAATAGATTCAATAAATTACCAAATGTACGAGCATCCCGTAGGCTCTTGAAAGCTAAGTGCCAACTCTGTTGAGAACTCTTGGTCTCTCCATGAAATAATTGTATCTGAGCACTCAATAACATATAAGTTAACAGTAATCGTCTAAAGGACTCCCCACATAAATGACATACATCTAAGCTATTGCTTAGCTCCAAGCACTATAAAATTACCTTCTTGCTTTTTATAGATGTCACCGTGGGTAATTCGGTGCAAAAGTAACGTCTCATTATCTTCTTCATCTATAACAAACAATCCTAGCTCCTCTGATCCCTAAATTACGGCATGTACAAAATTTAATATGGGAAAATATTTAATAAAAGTACGTAAAGTAGAGAAAAGGTGAAACCCAAACTAAAAATAATATTGCAGAGATCAAATAAGAGCAAACCTCCAGATAATCCACAGTCACATGCCCTGTACCTTGATCATCCCATTTACCATCAGCATTCAAGCGATAAACTTTAACCCGCTGAATTTGTTAATGCAAAAAAGTTAAACACATGTAAGAACATAGTGTA
>JBBYHH010105692.1:0-14905 GCA_038382905.1 Daphne laureola
AACTGTGCGCGGGAATTATCGTATTTTCTGAAAGTCACTAGAATTTCGTACAATAAACTTTGAATAAATTCCCGGAAAATAGATTCAACTTATGAACATACTCCATTACATGTCATTAATTATTCTGATAATTACACATATTAAACTTCCGGTCAAAATAGATCAGAAAATGACAAAATTCCGGAGTGGGTGTAACAACATTAGTTAGGCCGAAAGGAATAACATTCCATTCATACAATCCTATCGTAGTCTTGAAGCTAGTCTTCCATTCATCACCTTTTCTCATTCTTATTTGATGGTATCCAATTCTCAAGTCTATTTTAGAGAACACACATGCATCACTCAACTCATCAATCAAATAATCTAATCTAGGGATAAGATGTCTATACTTTATACTGATTTTGTTAATGGGTTGGTATTCCATGCACATCCTATAAGTTCCATCACTTTTTGACACTAAAAGGACGAGGACCGCACATGGTGAAAGGCTTTCTTGGATGTATCCCTTTGTAAGCAACTCTTCAACTTATGCTTGAATATTTTTGGTCTCTTGAGGGTTGGTCCTATAGGTGGCCCTATTTGGAAAAGGGGCACTCAAGACCAAGTCAAGGTGGTGCTCAATTCCTGTAAAACTTGAGACACAACCAAAGGAAGAGAAATAATGCTATCAAGTGTTAGCATGAAATGAGTAAGAATCATGAGAAAACATGTTTTCCTAGCTAGAAAAGCCTTGTTTATGTCTCTCTCTTTGACAATGTGGGGGTTTCTCTCTTTCACACCACTTGTGTTTCCCACCCATGTGCTTTATTTCCTTTCTCTTGTGGACTCTTGGACCCTTTCACTTTTTCCACTCTTCTCACTTCCCTCTTTCTTGCTCTTCCCAACTCTCTCACTTGTAATGTGATTTTGATCTGCAAAAGCTTGTATAGGAGATAAAGGTGTGAGTGTTAGGGTTCGGCTGAGGTGATATATGGTGTATTGGTTGCTCCTCCCAAAGTGTGTGGCATCCTTATCATATTTCCATGGCCTACCAAGAAATATGTATGAAGCATCCATCGTCACCACATCCCACAACACGTCTTCTTCATACTTGTCAATCTTCATTCATCACTTGGAATGTCACCTTCACATGGGCATTCTCATCTACCCATTGTAGAGAATATGGCTGAGGGTGTTTTGAGAGGGGGAGGCCAAGTTTCTCAACCATTTCTTCACTTGCTACATTGGTGCAACTTCCCTCATCTATGATCGCACTACAAAGCTTCCCCGTCACCCAAGTTCTAGTTTGGAAGAGGTTTTCCCTTTATGTTCCTTCTTCAATCATGGGAGTTGCATGTAGAACTCTCTTTGTAACTAACAAGTGCCCCTCGAGTGGATCTTTAATTCCATCATCCTCAATATCTTGTACCTCAACTTCATGATCACTTGACAATTCACCATTCGGTCGCATGACAATCACCCTCTTGTTTGCACACTCCCTTGCATAATGGCCTTTGCTGCCTCATTTAAAACACTCAATGGTCCTTGATGGAGGCCTTGGTTCATTTGGAGCTTCGTTGGGTGGATTTCTTGGTGGTTGGTTGTTTGGTCGAGGCTATGGGTTCGGGTTTCTTTGTGGAGGTTGGCCTGGAGGTCTATTTGGTGGTGGGAATGGTCTTTGTTGTGGTTGGAAAGGTTTTGTGGTGGGTAGTTTGGACCAAGTGGCTCGGTTGGGTGGTTGTGGTAGTAGAAGTCCTGTTCAATTGCCTTTCAATTCTAATGCCTTTGGGCACCATTTCTTCCTAGCTTCTATACTCACAAAGCTCCAATTTATTTTGGCTCTCATCAATGTTCCTTCAAGATATTTTTGGTAGTCTTGTACTTGTCTACTACCTTGTGTCAATGTTTGAAGCTTTTGACACATCTCTCTATCATAGTAGGTGAAGATTTAAGATCTTTAAGATTCTCATTATGTGTTCATGTTCATACAAGTTCAATGATTATATGGAAGATTAAGACATGATATCTCACTAATATCATACTCATCTCTATAAGAATATACAAGGAAGATAGATCATATATGAACAAGATGAAGCCAAAATTACAAGTACCTTTTGTTATAGTCACCGCTGATGGATGGTGACTTTATGATAATATTTGCCCGATGGTCGGGAATCTGCTATTGCCGAGAATCAGTTTCAAGCATGCGGGACATGTTTTCTGATAATTCCCATGTCCCGGGAACCTGGTTGAGGTCCATTCCATGGGACGTCACATTTTGATGTTAGTATGTGAGTTCCGGGTCATTTTACCAAATTTCACTTTGGACGGTAAAATGGTCATTTTAGAAAAAGTGGATGAAAATACCGTTAAAGGTAAAAATGTATAAATTTGGTTTTGATGAGGTATAAAGGAGATAATGTTTGGTTATTTTATTTATTTAAGTGTTCGTGGATGACATGTGTTGGTATGTGATTAAAGGAAGAGGTAAGTGGGGTGACATCACAAACCACTACCTTATGTTTGGTAATTTAACAAGAGATAAAATGAAACAAAATTGGGAGAAAAATAAAGAAAGAATTCGACTGGGAAGAGAGAAAGAAAGGATGGAGAG
Source organism: Daphne laureola (assembly GCA_038382905.1). NCBI lineage: Eukaryota > Viridiplantae > Streptophyta > Magnoliopsida > Malvales > Thymelaeaceae > Daphne > Daphne laureola. Next base: position 2,594 of record JBBYHH010105692.1, read on the forward strand.
AAAAACAAAATATTTGTTAAGTAAGAAATTAAAGGATATTAGTAAGAAAAGGATGAGATTTTTTGTCAAAGTCATTTTCTTTCTTCTTTCTTCCCACAGCCGCCTACCATCTCTTCCTTAGTACCATTTTCATTTCTTCACCTTCATCATCTGGAGCTCTTCATCTCTCCACCAATCCACCAAGAAATCTTCAAGAAATCAACAAGGTAAGCATGGATTCATGAGAGATTCATGAAGGAATCAAGCTTGAGAGTTGAATTTTGCCTAATCTCCTGTCCTCTCTTGTTGGCTGAATTTTAGGGCATCTCTTGGGCAAGTGTTCTTCATCAAATCCTTCAAGAATTATGTAAGGTGAGCATGATTTAAGGTTAATTTGATGTGGAATTTATCTCTCTTACACAATCTCATCAGATTGATTCATTAAAGAGAGCTAGGGTTCTTGATCTTGATCAAGGTTGGGGGAAATTTGAAAGTGATGTTCTAAAGTGTTAATTGGATGATTATGAACATCTTTTATGATTATAAGTAGCCTTGAATCATCTTGGATGATGGTTGTTGGAGTTGGCCGATTTTGCCTAGATTGGCAATTATGTTAATTTTGTTTGATTGAATGTGAAATTCTGTTGAATTGTGATTGAAATTGAGTTTCTAAGTTGAAACTAAGAAGATTGGAATATTCTTTATGAATATCTAGTGTTGGCCAAATTTATAAACACTGTTTAAGCATGATGTTAATTGTTAAAGTGTGAATTAAGTTGATTTAGTGATGCTAGAGATCTCCTAAATCATTATTGAATAGATGAGAAAGGTTTTCTTATTGTGTTTTCAAAGTTGGGCCGAATTGCTCATTTTGAGAAAGTATGGGCATTGGATGCTAATTATTACAAAATTAGGTTGAATTGATCTTTCTTTGATAATAGATGAATGTTGGAAAACATTTAAGCTGATTGGTCATTTTGTGGTTAAAATGTCGAGGAAGATTAATTTGGTCATTTTGCCAAAGTTTGTCGAAATTGGCAAGTGACAATGGGAGTTGATGGTATTTGATGTTAAGTGATCAATTTGGTTAAAACTGAGTTAGTTTGGGTGGTTAAGATAACATTTGGTAATGTTTTGATAATTTGGTTACTTTTGATAATTTAGGCCGAAATGCACATTTGAGAAAAGATGAAAACTTTGATGGAAGTTTGATGGAAATGAAGTAGAATTGTGCATAGTTAATGAAAAGTGAATGTTTAGCAATAGTTTGCGTAATTGGAATAATTCCTCCTAAGTTGGCGGAATTGTGAGCTTACTTTAATTGTTGAATTTTGGGTAAAGGATTGTTTACCTAAATCCTTTTGTTACATGATTGTTCAGTGTGATTTCTGTAGGTTGGATTATAGGAATTCTGCTGGAGTTCTACCTGATTTTCACAAGTGTGTAGAGTTGCATCGGATCTCTGAGTAGAACTTATATTTGCTACGTAAGGGTTCAACTTTCTTTATATGTATTCTGGGTGTCTGGTATGCATATCGGGTTAGTTGAGGCTAGTTTCCGGGTCAAGAGTGGGGCCCAGTGAACCTCGGGGCTAGTCACATGATAAGATTAGCGGTATGCATGTACAAAACTCTAAAGGCCCATAAGTTTGGGTTTATTATGTGATGCTAGACGCATCGGTCATAGATTGACTAGTTACGTGATTCTAGATGCATCGGTCATAGATTGACCAGTTATGTGATTCTAGATGCATCGGTCATAGATTGACCTATGACAGTTTATAGGGGAACTATAGCCCCTCGCTGGTACCCTGCGTGCGTAAGTTTGCAAACCCTGTGTTGTGCTATGAAAGTCTCCGGGGGGTGTTGTATCTGTGATTTAGTCTGAGTGGACATTTATGCTCTTGTCCGAGTGGACAAACACTTTATGTGTATTATGCATTTCATGCATATCATGATATAGGTCTTATAAATTGTAGTATATTGCATACTGTTCATGCTAACATTTTATGTAGGATGTTCTTCAACCCGTTACCCTTACCTAGCCCTTACTAAGTTCTCTCGAGGACTCATCCCGTTATAATTATACTTTTTCAGGAGGTTCTGATAAGCAGCTTACGGAATGGTTCCGCTAGGTTTTCTGTGATATTGTATAGAGGTACATTTAGCTCCTAGTTCTGATTCTGTTTCTGTTTCGGGGGTGACCTCGATTGATTCTGATATCTGATATCTGAGTACTTGGAAAAGTACTTTTGTTATGACTAACGGTTAATTCTTCTGTGTATGTTCAGCAGCAGTAGAAGTGTATCGAGGTGATAGTCAATGTTCTTGGTGATCACAACCACCTGAGATTAGTATGTATTCCGTTATGTCGAGTCTGAGCTCTTTAGATGTAGTTTGCATATGTACATGTAGATCTGAGAGCATATTTTGGATTTGCTTATATGATCAACTAGTTCTGGATTTTTGGAAATTTGGTGATGTACGTTAATTTACTCAGGGAGTGTTTAGTCCTTACTGGTGTATCTGGCATTGAGCGGAGCTCAACTGTATGATTTGTGTATGTGCAATTTCTTATATGTGTGTAATTATTATAGGGTACAGATTTTAAGTATTAAAGGACAAGGTTATGGATCACCCACCACAACGTGGGCCATGTCTGACGTCATCCACCTCTGCACTGGATTAGTTTCTGCTGTAGGGTGGTGACAACTTGGTATCAGAGCATGGTTACCAGAAGTAGTCTTTTGAACTTAGGTTAGGTGTGTTTGGACGGGCAAAGCCTGTGACACCGATTGATTCCAGGATAGTTCAGTGGGGGTGGCCACCTCATGAGAACTATCTTGGAATGAGAGGTGGGACTGCGGGCGGTCGGTCCAAACATGTTTAACATAATTGAAGTGTCAGTTGGACTCCGGTAAAGTGGGAATTGCATAAGACTTGACCATGAGGAGCATGGTATGTTTGGTTGGTTTGTGATTGTGTGTGATGCTATGTTTTGATTAAGATAATCTGCATCATGCATCATACATTGCATCTACACTATAGAGCCATTAGGAATACTGCTGCTTCCTTTCATTAGGTAATTAACCGTTATGTCTGTTGGGATGTATATCTGTTACGTTCGGCGAAACATTTATCTGTTACATCCGGTGAGATGTATATGTGAGAGTTCTGTAATCAGAGAGTGGGGATAGAGATCCCGCTCCGCTTGGTAAACCAAGGAGAAGGCAATCGATGCCTATGTAACAGCCAGTCCCATCTGATCCCTCATAGTAGCAGGTGTAGGTCATAGAACTATTGCAGATACTGGGATAGATTAGGACAGTTCTGAGTAATGTCTGGCCCACGGGAGCGCAGGGTAACCCACCAGTGCTAGAGAGACCGCTGGTTCAGAGGAACCCGGTTGAGCGGTTGCTTGATGCGACTATAGAGTTAGTGTCATCTGATACTTACACGACTGCACATGCTAGTTCACAGCACTATCCAAAAAATCTGACTCTTGATGAGGATGATAATGAGAGGACACATCCGCATGTGCAGAGAGTGCGGAGAAAGGTAAAGTCTGACCATTCTGTATAGGATCAATACCATGGTGATGGAGATCGATCACATAACTGCCACTGCAGGGTCAGAGAGGATTGTGATCCTGATAATGCCCGTAAGGCCCAGAGACCCCGGGTTGAGCATCCTACAGGTTCGGATGGACTGACCGTGATGGAGTATTTCTAACATCACGGTCCTCTGAGATTTTTAGTAAGAGAGTGGTCAGCTACAGGAGAGCCGAGTATGTTCAGCGGGGCCAGAGGGACCCCGACATGAGATGGGAGGAGTTCTCCCACTTGATTTATGAGAGGTGGGTCGGGTATATTGCCCGAAACCACTGCTAGGTCGTGTTAGAACAACAGAGTCAGGGGATCATCTCCATTATCGACTATGAGTACGAGTTTAACTGACTGGTTCAGTATTTTCCCTAGTACGACAGGATGAGGCTGAGAGTTGTGGACCAGGTGTCAATGATCAACAAAGAGGATTAGTGTGAGCTTAACTCCACTGACACTCATATGGAACTGGAGAAAATTCCTGTTTTATGATACTTTCCGCAGGTATTTCCTAAGGAGGTTCTAGGGATGCCACCAGAACGGGAAGTGGTATTTGAGATTCTATTGTAGCTAGGTGCTACGCTGATTTCTGTTTCTCCCTATCGCAGGCCGATAGTGGAGATGGTTGAAGTAAAGAAGCAGCTAAATAATCTCTTAGAGAAGGGATTCATTCGACCGAGCACATCACCATAGGGTACCCCGGTTTTATTTTCTAGGAAGCACGATGGGAACTTTTAGTTTTGCAATGATTATAAAAAGTTGAATGCAGTCACGATAGAGAATAAATAATTGTTACCCAGGATCGATGAATTGTTTGACCATCTCAGAGTAGCAAGGGTCTTTTCGAAGATCGACCTGCGGTGAGGGTACTTTTAGTTGCGAGTGAAGGAAGAGGATTTACACCAGGAGCATTTGAGGATCATCTGAGAGACACTTTGGGAACAATGGCTTTATGCCAAGTTTTGAAGTGTGAATTATGGATACGTGAGGTATCCTTTCTGGGGCACATTTTTTATGCGAATGGCCTTTATGTTGACCCCGAGAAGGTCAATGACGTTCGGAACTGGTGAAGAGTGGAGATTCAGGAAATGGATCGGAGGAGTCAGATTTGGTGTGTCTGTGGTGCAAGAGGCACCTGTGGGAGCATACACAGATCTGTACTTTGACCATCCTACGCGAGTGGTTGGCCAAAGTCTAAGAGTCAGAGTAAGGGGTCCAGAGTTGAGGAAACTGTCAGGAGAGGACAGTAGAGAGTTGCGTTCATCCGTTAAGTATAAGTAAGGTTTTCTGTAATTTTAAGGGTGTCTGTATATACCAGTTGATCTAGCACTTTGAGATGAGATTCTCGAGGAGGCATATTTGAGTAGACTGGGAAACCACCCAGGTGGTGGGAAGATGTATTATGACTGGCATTTTCACTTCCGGTGGCCCAGTATGTGGAGGCATATCGCCACTTACGTGGCGAGAGTTCCACTTGTCAGTGGATAAAACCGTTGGAATTTCAAAGACTTTACCCATCCCTGTCAGGAAATGGGGTAATGTTACCAGGGACTTTCTAACAGGTCTACCTCCGACTAGGTCTCGGCATGATGCCATATGGGTAATAGTCGATCGTTTGACAATAAGTACATACTTTCTGTCGATCCGAGTGACGGATCCATTGGAGAAGCTAGCCCATCTGTACATTTGAGAAATTATGCGGTTACATGGAGTTCCTGACTCCATTGAATTGGATAGAGATCCATGATTCACCGCACGGCTCTGGGGAGCATTGCATAGAGCATTGGGAACATGACTCTATCTGAGCACAACTTAGCGTCCCCTAACTGATGGACAGTCGAAGAGGGTGATTTAGATGATAGAGGATATGTTTCAGAGTTGTGCGATGGACTCCAGGGGTCATCGTATATGTATGTACATCCATCTTGAGGGATGAGGTTGTATGTGAATCCGTCCGGAGAGACGAGATACTTTTGTTTGCTTCTGATGGGATGAGATATTTCTGCTTGCGTCTGATGGGACAAGATGCTTCTATCTGTGTCTGAGTGGACGAGTATGTATATGTATATCTAAGTTGATATATGTATTTGTGTCCGAGTGGACGAGTATGTGTATGTATATCTAAGTTGATATATTTATTTGCGACCAAGCGGATGAGTATGTAAATGTATATCTAAGTTGATATATGTAGCTGTGTCTGAGTGGGTGAGTATGAATATGAATATCTAAGTACATATATGTTTCTGCGTCTGAGTGGACGAGTGAGTATAAGTGTATCTAAGTTCATACCTGAACCTGCGTCCGGTGGGACAAGTTTGTGTATGTATCTAAGTTGATACTTGAACCTGTGTTCGGTGGGACGAGTTTGTGTATGCACCTAAGTTGATATCTGAATCTCCATCCGGTGGAACGACATACCTCTGTTTCTGTCCGATGGGATGTCTATATTTTCATATCATGCTCGAGCTAGCTGATAAAATTGAGTTGGGCCCGAAGTCATCGAGGAGATCACTGAGAGTGATATAATGAAGAGATATATCGATGAGTTTCAGTGTTTGAGGGTACCCTTGGAGGACCAAGAGTCCTAAGGGGGGAGAATGTTACAGTCACTGCCGGTGGATGGTGACTTTCTGATAATATTTTCCCAATGGTCAGGAATCGGTTTCAAGCATGCGGGACACATTGTTTGATAACTCCCATGTCTCGGGAACCTGGTTGAGTTATATTCCACGGGACGTCACATTTTGATGTTAGTATGTGAGTTCCAGACCATTTTGCCAAACTTTACTTTGGAGGGCAAAATGGTCATTTTGAAAAAAGTGTATGAAAATACCCTTAAAGGTAAAAAGGGATAAATTCAGTTTTGATGAGGTAGAAAGGAGATAATGTTTGATTATTTTATATATTTAAGTGTTAGTGGATGACATGTGTTGGTATGTGATTAAAGGAAGAGGTAAGTGAGGTGACATCACAAACCACTACCTTATGTTTGGTAATATAATAAGAGATAAAATGAAACAAAATTTGTCACCACCACCCCTGTTCCCGACGCGGTGGATGCGTTTGTTGCGGAAGCGGATGTTGGGGAACCGGGCGGCGGTCAGTGATGCCGATCTCTTAAAAAGGGTTTGCGGTCCCAAAACCCGTCCCTCAAATTTTTTTCCTTCTTTTTAAGGTTTCTAAAGCGTTTACAGTTTTTAAGGCGTCTTACTAGCCCTAATCCTGCACCCGAGATACTTTAGTGGTTATTCAGATAATCGCTCATGCAGATATAAATGCAGAAATAGATACAGCAGAAGAGAGCCCCGCCCACTTCATTGCGCTAGAACTCCCCGAGTATAAAATATACAGACCAGAGTATCAAAAGAACAGCAAAACATAAATGTTGTCCATACGCAATCTATACCTACAGAGCCAGAGTCCAAAAGCAGGAAATGTACCTTGTAGACTGAGTGGTAGGCACCATAAGCTACAATATTGCTGCTGCTGTTAAACATAAATAAGAGTTAAAGGTCAGACATATCAGATAATTAAACAGACAGATCTCAAAATGAGTCTAATGAGACTACCCCCAGAAAAAATCATAAACCACTAATAAAAGCGGTTAAGTACCTCAAAATACAGAATCAGAAAATACGACCAATGCGGGAATCTACCACGCAGGTCATTTCCCCAGATTTGCTGAAATATTTAATAATGTGGGGGTGAGTCCTCGAAAGAACTCAGTAAGGGGGTAGGTACAGATAACGGATAAAAATTTTAAAAACATTTTTCCTGCAGAAAAAGGTTAGTATGCAGTGGACTAGCAGATATACAATCCTAGATATTTCAGGAATATGATATGCAGATCTCATGATATACAAGAATCATAAGTCTCGTCGGACATATTTGGATCAGTCCCGTATGGATGGTCCCCGACCTCTAGCGTAACAAATAATCCCAAAATGACAGCACCCACGGTGGCTTATTAGGCTCACGAAATAAAACGGCTTAAAATTCGCATGGTACCAACGAGGGGTGTACGGCCCCTAAAAACTGTTGTAGCTACTAAGTGACTACATCCAAATAAAGCAGAAAATTGATCCATTGTCGATCACCGATATGATAAGCATATATGATAAAAGTCCTGCATACTGTTACCCTACCAGGTGACTAGCCCTGGGAGTCACTGGACCCCACCCTTAACCCGAGTACTAACCCTTAACTAGCCTAATACGCATGAAGAAAAATTTGCATTGCATATTAAGAAGGTTAAACCCCTTACCTTAAAACAGAAAAGCAGTCGATCCCAGCAAAGGGAATCCTTCCCGCTACCCGACTTTCACTCTATAATAAACAGACATGTTTTAATAAACCTATATGATTAATTACACACAAGGACCCTATACTTTAACAGAAAATGTATTTTAGCCCCAATTTCCATAAAGTGACCAAAAATGCTCAGATTCCATACTTAATTACAAAAAAGCTCTTTTTTCCACTTAATTCTCCCAAATTACATATTAACACCCAAACTTTCATAAAATGTGTAATTTGGCCCCAAAACTTTAGAAAGTGACAAAAACACCATTTTTGCTCACTTTTTCAACAATTTGTGATTAAGTCCAAATATTCCAAAATCACCAAATATTCCAAAAAATCCTTAAACTTTCGGCCCTAATCCAAGTTTTACCCAAATCTTTTTCTTCAACTTCCAACAATACATTCTTGATTAATCCAACATTTAATCCATAAATCAACACTTTTCCAACAACTACATCAACTTACAACCTTCCTCATTTTTGGCCATACATGCTTCACCACCCAAAATGAATTCTTTAAAATTTAAACAATAGTTTTAGGAGTCCATTAAAATCACTAAAATATCACAACATCATGATTAAAGAAACAACATCATCAAATCATTCAAAAGAAATGATTTTGGCCCACCCCCAAGCTCAACCTTCACAAATGATTCAAGGTTGATTCCAAGCACTAAACTTTCTCAAAATATACCCAAGAACACAATAGAGACATGCTTTCAACTCATTTCAAAGTTTGTTCATGAACATGATTTTCAATCTTCACCAAAAATCAACCATAACTTGAAATATTCTGAGAGAGGTTACTACACTTCATAATAACCTTAAATACTTGCTTACCTTAAGAAAATTTGGAAGGAAAGATCCAAGAGAAACTTCAAGAAAATCCTCTCAAAATTTGGCCTTGAAGAAACAAATGTTGGAAATAATATTTCTTTCCATGAAATCATACTAACTTGTTAAGAAAAGCTTAAGAACATGTTTACCTTTATATTCTTGAGCTTTGGATGAATATTGGTTGAGAAAAATTGGCAAGAACTTCCCCTTTAGTTTCGGCTACAAGAGAGAAGAGAAGAAAAGTTTTGATTTTCATGTTCTATCCTTAAGAACAATAAAGATTGATTAAGGAAACACCCTTACATTGCTAAGACTTGATGATCCTTTGTAGGAATTGATGAAGATGTGAACAGTAAAGGAAGAACACCATGAAGAAAGAAGAGAGAGGGAGAGGCCGATTGGAGGTGAGAGAGAGAGGTAGATTTTTGTTTATGATATATCTAACTTACTCTTACTACTTACTAACTAATATCTACTACCTTTCCCATTTTTAATATCCTTTTAGGTAGATTCTGTTTAATAATGTAGGATATTATCCTCTTTCATCTCCTTAATAGCCTTAGGATTAGATTTCCTTAGGATTTTCAACCTTAGATTAATGACACATGTCTTCCATTAACTTACTTTATCTTATTTAATTCCTAACTCATATTCCATTAATTCCAAGCCTTGTAATATTAACCAAATAAACCTCCCAAGCCCAATAAAGCGCCGACCCAACAGTGAAAAGACCAAATGCCCTTTTTCCATTTTTTTCCAAAAATGACCATTTTGCCCTCCGAATCCTATTTTTAGCAAAATGACCCGGGATTTCCAAAATATTATAAATTGCTAAAATCCTGCAGAATGGGCTCCAAATAAATTCTTAGGACATGGAATTCATTCATAAACATGTTAAATACATATCATTCATTGTGCCGATAATAATATATATCCAATCCCCGGGCAAAATACATCAGAAATACATCATACGCCCGAGGTGGGTGTAACAATCTCCCTCCCTAGGACTCTTGGTCCTCCAAGAGGGTCCTCAATCTCTAATACTCATCTATGTCCCGGCTCATCATATCCTACTCCATCTCCCAAGTCACCTCCCGATCAGAATGATGTGACCACTGAACCTTGATCATCAGAATCGACTTTTTGAGGAGACTTCGAGTATCTCTATCCAAAACTGCTATCGGTACCTCCTGGTTGGACAAGTTTGGCTCTAGCTCAATTTCATTAATAGGAATCATCTGACTGGGGTCAAGAATGCACTTCTTCAGCATGCTGACATGGAAAACATTGTACACCGCTGACATGCTCGAAGGTAAGGCCAATCTGTATGCAACCTTGCCTATATACTCCAAAACATCATAGGGACTGATATATATTAGGGCCAACTTCCCTCATCTCCTGAATCGAATAGTCCTGTGGATCGGTGCAACCTTCAGCCAGACCTTGTCCCCCACCTCAAACTCCAGATCTCGTCATCTCTTGTTGACATATGAGGTGGTCCGATAATTTGCGGTCTTTAACTGCATCTATATCCTACGAATCTTCTTTGTTGTCTCCTCAAGGACTTCGGGGCCAATCACCATCCTATCTGATGCATTTGTCCAATAATGTGGTGTGATACACCTTCGGCCATACAGAGCCTCATATGGTACCATGCCGATAATGGTCTGATAACTGTTATTGTAAGAGAACTCCACTAACAGCAAATGCTGATCCCACTGTCCCCCAAAGTCTAATACACTGCTCCTGAGCATATCCTTGATAATCTGAATAACTCTCTCTGGTTATCTATCTTTTTTAGGGTGATATGTCATGCTCAGGTGGAGTTGCATGCCCATAGCCTTGTGAAAGGCACCACATAATCTCACGATAAATTGTGGATCCCTGTCAAATACGGTGGAGTCTGGAACCCTATGTAGTCGGACGATCTCCCAAATATATAGCTGGGTAATCTTCTCCAATGAGTCTATCACTCGCATCGGTAAAAAGTGTGCACTCTTGGTCATTCGGTCGACTATAACCCAAATAGCATCATGATGCGCTCTAGTCGAAGGTAGACCAATTAGAAAAATTTTTGTGATGTTGCCCCACTTCCTGACAGGAATGGATAGTGTTTGCAGATTATCGGCTAGTCTCTGATGTTCTACTTCGACCCGCTGATAAGTCGCACACTTCACCACATAGGGGGCAATATGTCTCTGCATCCCCAGCCACCAGAAGTGAGAATGAAGGTCGTGGTACATCTTCTGATCTTCTGGGTGGATGTTCAGCCTACTCGAGTGCGCCACTTCTAAAATCTCATCCCCAATTAATAATTTGTCTGGTATATATAGACGACTCCTGAAATATAATAATCCTTGTTGGTACTCAAAGAATAGTCGCAGTGCTCCTTTATCCTCTCCTGAGAGTTTCTTCAAGCCCGTATCTCTGACCTGTGCCTCTCAGACCTTGGCCAACCAATCAGACTGGATGGTCAAAGTATAAACTTGAGTCTTCTCCCACTACTTCCACTGATGCCATAATACTGTCATATCTGATCCATCGGTCTTATTCTCAGAATCACCACCATTAACAATGCCTGTGTACCTCCGGCTCAAAGCATCTGCTACCAAGTTTCCCTTATTGGCGGTGTACTCGATGGTGCAGTTATAATCCTTCATGTACTCGACCCACCGTCATTGCCTCATATTCAGATCCTTCTATGTAAATAGATACTTCAAGCTTTTATGGTCGGTGAAAATCTGGAACTTATTGATGAGGAGATAATGCCTCCACTTTTTTAGAGCATAAATGACCACAACCAATTCCAGGTCATGTATCAGATAATTCTGCTCATGCGGTCACATCTGTCTCAACCCATAAGCAATCACATGCTGTCCATGCATCAACACACAACCAAGTCTTATTTTCAACGCATCAACGTACATCACATATGGCTGTGTCGGGTCCGATAAGTTCAGAATTGGTACGTGTGTCAACAACTTCTTAAGATCCTAAAAGCTCTCCTGACAGATCTCAGACCAGATAAAAGCTTCACCCTTCTTGGTCAGTTGAGTGAGCTGCGATGCCAATAAGGAAAATCCTGGTACAAACCTGCGGTAATAACCTGTTAAACCTAAGAAGCTTCGTATATCCCTGATCGTCCATGGTTGCCTCCACTCCTGTACTGATTTGGTCTTCTCTGGGTCAACTGAGATACCATGTTCCCCAATGATATGGCCCATAAAAAACACCTCCCGCATACAGCTAGTTGTTCGAAAGTGTCTCCAGTACTATCCTCAGATTTTCCTGATGTGATTCTTCATCCGGAGAGTACACAAGAATGTCATCTATGAAGACTATCACAAAGGAATCTAGATGTAGGAAGAACACTCGGTGCATCAAATCCATAAATGCAGCTGGTGTATTCATCAAACCAAATGGCATAACTGTGTATTCATAATGCCCGTACCGAGTGCGAAAAGCTATCTTGAGAATATCCTCTACCCTGACATGAAGCTGGAAGTACCCTGACTGCAGGTCGATCTTTGAGAATATCTTGGCTCCCCTGAGCTGATCAAACAAATCATCAATCCTGGGCAATGGGTACTTGTT
>JBBYHH010105800.1:2366-14904 GCA_038382905.1 Daphne laureola
TTAACTGAAAGTGCGGCGGAAAGAGAAGCTCGATTAAGTGAAGTTGAGTCGCAGTTGGTGCGAGTGCAAGCTTCTTGCAGTCGTCTTTCTCAGGTGCTTTCTTTGGAGTTTAATTGCATCTTATGTCAAATGCTCTTCATTCCATTCTCAGTTTTTTGATATCTTTTAAAACAGTTCAAATTTGGGCAACTCTACATTTGAAGTTTAAACACGACATCATGAAGTTATATTTCTTGAAACCCAGTAGGAACTAGTAGTATTTTAGCCTATGAAACCTCCCTATGTTATTTTCAGGGGCAAGAGGATCTGGTTTAGATGAAAAATAACGCTTCCTAACAGAATTTGTTTTCTTAGTTGCTGATGAGATGATTTTATTTCTGGGATCGGTTCTTTTGAGATGTTTCTGATAGTTGTGCTTTTATATCAGGATCCCACTTCCTGGCATCTACTGTAGAGGGGTTCCGAACTCTTTCTATAGAAGTGGTTTTAAGCTCATAGTTTTGCCGAATGATTTTTGTGTTTAACAGTTCAGGTTCTGCATTCCTACGGTTCTCATACTTGAGCTGTTAAGCATGTGTTTGGATGCAAGTTTTCTTTTGGGATGTCAGTGATTTTTGCTTGAATTATTGCCATGGTAATTCTTTGATGCTTATGTTCCAATCTGCTTTATTGCAGGAGAAAGAGCTCCTTGAGAGGCATAATGCTTGGATGAACCAGGAGCTAACTAGTAAAGCTGATAGTCTCACTGAACTTCGTAAATTGCATGCTGACACTGAGGCAGAGATGTCTGCCAAGCTTGCTGATGTACATATCAGAAATGTGTTCCAAAGTGTTTAAGTGTCTTGTTTAATGTTAGTTAGTGGCTAATTATTCCGGATCCTTTCAGGTTGAAAGAAAGTATGATGGGTGCTGTAGTTCCTTGAACTGGCACAAGGAAGAATTGAGGCAGGTACAAATTAAGCTATCATCCGTACAGCAGGTATTTATACTACTTCCTTTGCTATTTTTATTGTTTTTTCTATCTTTCATCTTGGTACCTACCACGAGTTTTTTATGACATTATTTTTTTCACCTTTTCTTTTTTATGGGGGAAGGAACTATGTTTGTGCAAGGAAGCAGCTGCGTCCAATGAGCAGAGTCTTTCAGCTGAATTGTCAACTGTGAGTTCGTTATCTTTGTCGTTATTTATGACAGGAGATAGATTTACTGTATCCATTTTGTAAACTCTGAACTATGAGTAGTTTACTTTTGATCCTTGATATGCATAAAAGACTAACTAAATCTAAAGTATAAATATTTTCTTAGTGATTCCTGTTCCTATGGTTACTAGAGCAATTTTATTTTAATTTATTCCTTGTTCTGCAGTGAAGTTGATAGGAGTACAACCCAGAGATTTATACTTTTCTATTCTATACTTGTTTATGTAGTTTTGTACGCATATTCTGCTCTTTTGTTTAAGTTCTTTTAGGGTGTTGCTACAGAAGCTAGTGTTCTTAAAATGATATCACCTGTGATCTTTTTCTTGAGAAAAATCAACTTAATTCTGGGACACCTTAGTTAACTAGAATTTCAGTTTGCTTAGGATGACTTACCATTAGGATATTATTTCCAATTCTTCTAGGTTTAAATAAATTACGGCTAACGGGATTTTGGAACCTAATGATAAGCTGTAGAGTGAACCTTCAAACTGCTGGGATTCAGTTGCTACACATGTATTCATGAAAAAAGTAGCCGGTTCTCTCTCTTTGATGTCATTTTTCAGGTTTTCTGTCTTTCGTGATGTTGTGCCACTTGTGAGATTTTTTTCCCCCCCTCTCTAAATAGAAGCTTTCCATTGCGATGATATTTTATTTTCCTCATAGGATAGGGTAGTGTGTAGAATCTGATTTTGTAGAATTTCCATTATTATGGTTTATGAAAAAAAATGCCCCTTCTGGTAGCTTGAGTTTTTTTTTTTTTGAAAAATGTTGCTTAATGACATACTCGTATACCATTAATTTTGCAACATATCAGTTTGGCATGAATCTTAAGAAAACAACCATTTTCCTTCTATTGTCCACGTTTGCCTTTCCCCAACATCTCTCTGGTACCATCTGACGTGAAAGACTTCTAGTTGCCACTGATGGCCGTTCGGCTGGCAGAATGATGGATATGGGTGTGGTGTGGGTGTCGGGCTTCGCTTGGAGGAATGGAAGAAGAAAGCAAGGGAAGACAAAGAAAGAGCAGGGTTGGTTGCGGGTGAAAGACAGAGGAGGAAGGAAGCTAGTTGAAGTGGAAAGGTGAGTGAGAGTTTGATGGTTGAGAGAAGCTGACATACGAGACTATGGAAAGCGAGAGGTGTAAGAATAGATTTGGATTAAAGAAAAAACAATTGAGGGGACTCGCGGGATTAGTAATTCTTCTTTATTGCTAGTTTCATCTCTTAGAACTGAGCAAATAGATTGTGGAACCACCACTTCTAGCTGTCTAAACTTACAAATTTTGGGGGGTTCTGTGATTGGATTTTTGTGGGGTTTTAATTCCTTTAATAATGAAGCTACTCTAGACATTACTGGTTCCAGACTCCAGGATTTGACAGCTTCTAGTGTTTCTTTAAATGATAGGAGTTCCGCATCATTGTGTGGCTTTTTTTTTTGTTGGTAAGATTGTATTAAACTGTGGCTTTCATTCAGTTCTTTATAACCTAGTAATTTGTTACCTTGTCTTAAAAGACTGAAACTAAAACTTAGCAATTATGTATCCACCCGTCTTTCCTCCATTGCTTGGTAAGGAAAATTAGAATTTGCAACAAAAACCTTCCTGCCACTAGATGCCATATTATGCTGCAACTGAACTCTTAATAAGTGGTGGAGTGAGTAGTCATCTGCTGTGTGCTACAAGTATAAAATTACTTTTGAAGATTTCTCTCTCTAGAGAATTTATGGCAGGTCAGCAAGTTACATGCGACTCCTGCAAGAGTTGGCTTGTGTTCTTGCTTATCTGTATACTTTGACGTTCTCAAGTTTAATGGCTAGAATACCTTTTCTTGTTACTACTGTATTAATTGGATGAACTTACATGAAGATCTAAGCTTAGGGTTCTTGAAACTTTGGTAGTGTTCTCCACTCAGTTTTTACAAAAAATCAACAAGAAAACAACTTTTTAAATTTTCCCTCCTAAATTACACTAACATTCTCTCATTTCAAATTAAAAAAGATTCTACTTTTTGTTAATTTTTTGATTAGACGAACACACGGTTTACCAATCGATTGCTGACAGACATTGTTATGGATCTACTAACTGTTGGGTTACTTTAAAAGGGATGATTTGCTAAAATTCAATTCGATGAACTTCAAAAACTTCATATTTGTGACTCCACCTATGGAGTAATGCATTTATTGAGCTTTGAATGATAAGCTAGTGTGTAGAGTACTTAGTTTGATCAGAGAGTCCTTGGGTTCTCCCAATAACTAAAAAGACTTCAGATTAAAATATTGTAGCCTTTAAGAGATACTGTTTAATTTGGCATCGCCTGCAGCTCAAGCAGATTCCAGTTTGGACTGATTGCTTAAATGCAGAGAGGAATTGAAGTACTAACTGTAGTCAACTTGGGAGTATGGACTTTACAAATAAAAGCTTAAATGAAGAAGATACGATCAGATGGACTCTGTTTAGCTTACTAAAGCTATAATTACTCCTGAAATATGCAGCTAAAAAGCCCAACATTAATTGCAGAAATAAAAGCAATATAAATACTTGGACTACCCTAAAAAAAAAGGAGAAAAAAGGTAGTCTGGGTTTCATAATGGAGGCAGGTTTCTCAAACCTCTCACAAAAAAAGTTCTAACCTCTCACAAGAAAGGTTTTGTTCGTTGGACTTCTTATGCAAACATGCTTTTACAATTGATGAACTCTAGTTCCTGGTTTGTTTCGGACCTGTGTTTTAGATATATGTTAGAGGTCTGTTTGAGAATAAATTGCTAACTTTTTGGTTGGAACCTGTAATAGATACATTTAGGTCTGCGTCTGGCATCCCTTGTTCATATTAATTTTCAATAATTTCGTACACCGATATAGTAGGTGTTGCTTTGGTTGCTTTCTTCTTTGGTAAAGCAGAAGGTTTAAGCATTCACAAGATGCACCAATGGATGCAAATGTTACATAGTACTGCTGCTGCTGCTACTCCTAGTCATGCTACCACCACTACTACTAGTTTGGCTGGCTTAGGAAGACTTAGAGTCATTAGACCATTACAAATATGTTTTTGTATTTTAACAGAATTCAAGAGCTTTTAACCTTATTCGTTTGTGTTTCTTAGACATTCCACATATATGTCTATGCATATTTACATACATACGCCCATTGGAAATTTGTCACTGAATCTCGACTGATGGACAGGTGAATAAGCTTGTTGAATTGTACAAACAAAGTTCTGAAGAATGGTCTAGAAAAGCAGGAGAGCTTGATGGAGTTATAAAAGCGTTAGAGGTAGTGTATTCTTATCCAGACTTAAAGTATACATAGTACGCCATTTACCTCCCCCACCCTCTCAATATTTTGTAATCGTGGATTGGCAGACTCACTTGAGCCAAGTTGAAAGTGATTATAAAGAAAGACTTGAGAAGGAAGTATCTGTCAGAAAGGATTTGGTACAGGTCAGTTGCATGTTTTCTGTGTACTCCTAAAACTTATTTTTGGCGTACTACTTTATACTTAAATTTTCTTGTGCGGATGAATACTGTTTGTCTCTTGCAACTATCAAATTCATTAAGAAAGGATTTTATGGCTTGTTGGACCTAAATTATGTGATTGCGAGATTTAAATTTTCCACCTTATGTTATCTTGTTGATAATAGTCCCAGATTCTATCCATGCATTTCATAGTTTCCCTTTTACGAAATTTTAGATTTTTTTAATGACAATTAAATATTTATGTAGAGAGAAGAAAATATTGGTACATGAACCATCTTAAAGATCTAGATGGATACTCATTTACTGGCTCGGATCCTAAACTTATAACCCCAACAATAACTAAAGCACAATACCAAACATGAATCCAAGTTTCCCCTAGGAAAATCTAGAGATAATGCCTCAGCATTGACCGACCCAGGCATACAATGAAACCATTAGAATCAAGACCCAAAGGCTAAGAAAGTAGCCCTATGTTGGATGGAAGGAACATAGTGGTGACTATTAACGTAAATTACCTAAATAATTGCGGCTTTTCTTAAAAAGCAACAGTAGTAGATACATACATATACAAGGAATTTTGTTAATTAACGATTTAAAATCGTTTTTATTCTTCTAAGATACCAAACACAACTATAAAGATGCTAAATCTAACGCCAACAGCTAAGCTAACTCTAACGTGGACAGCATAAGCAAAACTATAAAGAGGTTTGAGTTTTTTTGAAATATTATCATTTTTTCTTTTGCTCTCAACAAAATAGTGTCCATTCTTAAAAGAGACCAGGTTTGGATGTTGGATTAATGATTATCCTTAAAAACACATTCACTTAGGACATTTCATTAAAGAGATACATTTTCTTGCTTAAGGTGATTCATATGTAGGCTGCATGTGTGGGTATCAATTGGTCGTGTTGAGTTCTGTTTCGTATGTTTACTTTATGGGTGCAGTTAAACATACAATTCTTACAGGAGGCCGCAGATCTTCAAGAGAAACTCAGAAAGTGTGAAGCAGAAGTTGAAAGCTCTATGAAAGCAGATGAGACGGGTCTCCTGTTAGTCAATAGTCTCCCGAGAGAACTGTATGTTTCTGGATGTATCGCCCTTCTTTTTTTGGCATGATTCTTATAACTCCATAATCATATGATAAGTGCATACTTTCTTTTGTCGGCTGCCTCCCAAGTTTTTTTAATTGCTCTATCACACGATTAGGTGTTCTCTCTCTCTCTCCATTTAAATGAATTGGAGCTGCAATAGCCATCATTATGGTTATATAAGGCTGGTATTTTTGTATGTTTATTCTTTTAGAGAGGAGAGGCCATGTAAAAATAAACAAAAGGTAAAGGAGACAGAGTATGCTATAACATTGTTTCTCTTATGCTTGGCCTTCTGGGTTTTGTATTGTTTTTCGCTTCAAGAGGTTTTAGAGTTTCATTTTTAAATATTTTTTCAATACTGGATCAGGAATATAAAATGTTTCCAAATTTCTGTTGTGAAAACTGATATAAAGATCTCGGTATTGTTGTTTGCCCTTTTTTGTTCCTCAAACTGTTGTCAAGTCATTGCTCTATTAGCACGGTTTATTGGATATAATGCTCTTGTGAGTGGTCATTTGTTGCCTTTTGGTGGGCCTGAATTTATCACTGAATTGATGTCTATTGTATGTGATCAAGAAATGTGGATAACGTTTTGGAGAATAATCAAATGAATGTCCCAAAAATTCCTCCTGGGGTTTCTGGGACAGCGCTAGCTGCGTCAATCCTTCGTGATGGATGGAGTGTAAGCTTTATGTTTTTTTTTTTACTCTCTTCACTTGTTTTCCTTTCTTTATTTGTTTCTCTTAATTATTTATTTGTTTATTGTTTTTGCATGTTGCATTTTTTTAGTTGGCCAAAATGTATACAAAATATCAAGAGGCTGTTGATGCTTTGCGACATGAGCAATTGGGAAGAAAGGAGTCAGAATCGATTTTGCAACGGGTATGCGTTATAATGTTTGTATTTGCATTTCCTGGGTGTTATGTATTGCTTGGGTTTACTCTTCTGATATTGTGCTTGTACGAAACAATAAGCTTGTTGGACTTTTATGTTTGGTGATGTGACCAGTTTGAAGCATTATTTTTTGACTTCTTTTTAAAGAACTCTTTCCACCCCATAACCTTTGTAAGGTTTGGCTGCGCTTGGAGATTGAAGTCAGTAGTTTTTCACCCCAACTTAAAAAGAACAAAAGAATAGCCTGGTTTGTATCGATCTGAAGATGGGAAGGAGAATTGAGTGAGGTGGTGAAATTGGTATTGCAAAGTTTAGAAAACCTCATAAATAAGTTGAGTTAACCCAAATGGTAAAATTTACAATTTTTATGGAGAGATTCTGTATTTACTATTTTTGCTGAATCTTTAGCAATTCTTCTTGTGCACTTGTTTTCAGCTTTCTCCAGTGATAGTCCCTAAGAGTTAAAAAATGGTTGGTGAGGTTTCTGTGTTATACAAGCAAAGTCTTCTATCAGAAAGAAATAGAAAGTAGAAGAGAATTTTATATTTAACTTAACAAAAGAACAGGTGCAATTGAATAGCGCTGCAAGTTTTAAAACTTTGTTCCTTTATGTAAAAATAACCCGTCACTATGTGGTCTTATCGAGGATAACCAATAACAGCACTCAAAATTGGACCTTAAGAGGCTTGATTCCACACACCTCATCATTGCCGAAAGGACATCATTCACTGTTATCGGCCCTGGCGTTAGCACGAGAATAATTATTCATGGATTTTGGCTTTCCATTCCAGAAGTCTGTGCCATATTTGGTCTTCATATGTTGGTCATTGAGCCTTTTGGCTTTAAACATATTAGCTGCTTTGATTTGCCTCAAATAGAGAAGTGTTACACCATGAATCACCAAAACTATTACTCCCTCCGTCCCATAAAGATTGATCCGTTTGACTTTTGACCTTGTGTTGACTCAATTTTTAGTAAAGAAGAATTTGTTAAAAATAATTTAAAAATATATATTTAGAAACTAGACACATTCATTTTACATATGCATATAAATTATTCGACATTATATGTCAACATGTTGAAGAAAAAAAAACATAGATTAAATCTTGAAAAACAAATGGTGCAATCTTTATGGGACGGAGGGAGTATCAAGCAGTGCTTTTGTCGACTGTCTGTAAATCATTGATTTCCAAACTACTAAATTACAAGATGGGAGTGGATGTTGTTTTATTTGCTGACGTAAAACCTTGGTTCAGCTTACTCTAGTTGATTTGCCAACAAGGTAGGGGTTGGAATGGATACATATAATAGCTCAGGAGGTTGGAGAGGCTCTTGATAAGAGTCATGCAATCGCCTTTTGAGAGATACCTATTTCCAGCATGCTAATCTGATGGAACATGAACGTATAACTAACCTGTAACAAACAGGCATCCTTTGAAACTAAAGGCTAAAGCAGAGCAGACCTATTTGACTGGAAATTGGCTTTACCTCGACCTCTATCTTTTTGCACCATGGATGGGGTGATCAATCATGTGCGGAAATTGACATTAGCTGGCTCTTTCCAGATTACTTTCAAACTTAAACTGCCTTGAGACAGAGGAGACACAATTTTATGCTCTCCTGGTCCGTGGTCAAAAGTGTGCTAGTATTATCATTTCAGTGGAAGGAGTTGGTATGATTTTCGTTTGGTTGGATGGTTGGTTGGGTTTTTAGATTTGTGCTTGGCTTGGTATTAATGCAGAGGGTGAGCATAGCGAAACATTGGCAAGCTCAGCAGCATCCTATTCTCAGGCTTTGTTTTCTGAATGATTAAAGAATAAAGACAGTACACGTATGTTTTATGAAGCTCAGTTATAGTTTCCTAAGTTCTATTATATGAAGGTGTGCTCTTTCAAAAATAGTTTTTGAAAATTGATGTGGATGAAGTGAGGAAAAAGTGGGTCAAAAGATCGGTTTGACAGATTCTTATTGTCTTTTTGTAGAAAACAACACACCCGAAAGGAGACATTTTAGTTTAGGAGTGTGGTCCTGTTGGTGTTTAGTAACTTGATCTAAAATCTAGGTTTTTTTTATTTGCCAACACATGCTTTCTTTTGTTCCTTGTTTTATAGAGTACTAAGCTAATATGAAGTTAGTATTTTTTGTAGGTGCTTTCTGAGTTGGAAGAGAAAGCAGGAGTTATCATGGATGAAAGAGGTAAACTTGTCTTAGGATTCGTTAAATGTTCTTGTAAAACATGAGAAAACTCGAGGACAATTTGGACAACTTGATTCAAGCATTCTCATTCCTTCCTCACAATACTGTACTTAAATGCTTACCAATGACACGCTTCTACATTTTTAGAAGCTGTATTTGCTGTTTTTTTTTTTTTTTTTAAAGTAATGGCTAAATATGCATGCGAACGGTGTTTCATGGAACTGTTTTGGTTGAAAATAGTAGTATCAGTTGGAGGATGGTATCTTCGTTACAAAGAATGTTTGGATTCTAATAAATGGAGTACTGCTGATGATACCATTATTCTTCTAGAAGCAGGTAGGCTATGGAATGAAATATTTTATTAATTACTTTCATCTAGAAGCTATAAAAGAAGATATTTTTCGGATCATTAAGGTTTGTTGGAATTTTAGACTTCATAATTGGCGTAGGGGAAGAAAGTATGCAATGAATTACTGATGACTTTTAGTGAGAGTAGTGCTACTGTGCTACCGTGGTCTTGGGAGTCCAGCATGTCTCCATTCAATGTAGGGAGCAATGGGGGTGGATGAGTGACACATCATCCCCTTAACTCAAATTTCCTGATTTTAGGGGTGATGTGTCAAACATTCATCTCCAGTGCTCCATCCAGTGAATGGAGAGAAGCACAACTCTGGTCTTGGATACTGTATAGAGAGTATCTCTTATTTAAGTGATTTTGACAAAAAAGAAAAGATAGTTGATGGAACTAATATGTACTGTAAGTATTAGAGTTATAGTCCTTTTGCAAGGAGTGATATTACATGGAGTGTAGGAACATGGGTTAGAAGCTTGCTAGTGCATAGTATTTGGAGAGTTTTACAGAAGACTTACTTACTATTTCCAACATATATACCTTACACTGAGAGTCTCTGTCATTCTTTGGATGTTGGGATATTTTTCAAATATTTGTATTATGGTATGAAAAATACTGCCTCCTTCAGAATGTTGTTTGTGTCTATTCAAAAACTTTTAGTGCGGGTTGCTTTGTTACAGCGCTGCTATAGTTTATCCTGTTGTTTTTTCTGTAGCTGAGTATGAGAGAATGGTTGAGGCATACTCCATGATCAATAAGAAATTGCAGAGCTCTGTTGTCGAACAGTCAAATCTTGAGAAAACCATTCAGGAATTGAAGGTCTCTTTGCTTCTTCTCTTCGTAGATGATTTAAATTTTGTAAAACTAATTAGTTATCTTCTCTATGGTGTATTTATATATCTTTTCTAGGCTGATTTGAGGCGCCTTGAGCGAGAAAATAATCTATCTCAGAAGGAGATTGCAGATCTGCAGAACCAAGTAAGCTTTTGGAATTGTTATGATTTTAGCTGTCCATTTTTCCAGTAGTCTATGGCATCCATCCAGTGTTGTCAAAAGCGCGCTTAAAGCGCTAGGCGTGCAGCGATCGGCCTCCAGCGCTTTTTGAGCGTCTGAAGCGCTCCCTTTTGTTGAAGCGTGAAGCGCTCGCTTTCGTGGATCTGGGAGAAGAAGGGTGGGTAGAACGGCAGAAGGGCAGATAAGGGGTGGCGGCGGCTCTTCTCACTGGCCGGTCGCTCCTCTCTTCTCTGCCGAGACGATAGCTATCCTTCGTCTCGCCGGTGATGTCTCCATGGTTCTACTCTCTCCTCCTCTCATTTCTATCGATTTCCTCTCTCCGCCATGCATCCCTACCAAAATTTCCGATCTTATTGCTGGGTCGAGCAAGCAGGAGTCTATCCTGGTTTCTGTTCTTTGTTCACCAGTGAGATCTGGAACTGGGCTAAAGTCAGATGAGAAGTCAAACACTGACTTCATCCTTAAACTGTCTCTTCATATTCATTTGGGTCCTTATACTTAATTATATTTAAACTTAGTCCCTTAGAAGATGACGTATTAGTTGGGTGATTGAATTCTTAGGAGTTGGAGTTTCTAAATTTCCTATTAAGCCTATTTGTCCTATTTATTACCATGTAATCATCTTAGTATTAGGCCTAATCCTGAGATTTCCCAACTACTTCAGACTGCCATCTATTAATTTATAGATTCGAGCTTTACTTCAATAAAGCTCATGCTTTCACTTTGCAGCCTTGGCACTTTAGTGTGCTTTGCGCTTTTATAAACACTGCATCCATCTTATTTTCTTGCGTGTGGGAACTTCCATAATGGTAAAGATCTGTAGGATTATAACCTTGAGCTATTATTTTCTTTGAACTTCTTACGGCATAGAGCACATATGCTTTTCTTGCTTCCATGCTGTTGTCATTATGTTTCTATTAGATATTCAGCTTCTTAGTAATGAATTTAGGTCACGATACTGCTCAAGGAATGTCGTGATGTACAATTGCAACATGGTTCTGTTGGGATCGATTCTTATGAGGATCTCACGATCAGTGCTACAATTGAGAGGAGCTTCGAGTCAGATATTGAGACAGTTATATCGGAGAACCTTGTAATATTCATATTGAGTTTTTTAATATATTGCTCTGAATTTAAGGAATCTTTCAAGTCTAACCTTGCTTCATCTGATCCTGTCAGGTCACGTTTAAGGATATCAAGGGGTTAGTGGAACAGAATGTCCAACTTAGGACTCTTGTTCGCAAGCTTTCGGATCAGATTGAAAGTAAAGAAATAGATTTTAAGGTGAAAGGAATGTGCAATTGCTATATAGTCAGTATCATGATACATGTCGTTCATTAATAAAACTGATCAAATACGGCTTCAAATTTAGGGAAAACTGGAAATTGAGGTCAAGAGACAAATGGAGGATGCTGCATTAAAAGTTTCTGCTGTTCTGCAACGAATTGAGGAGCAAGATCACATGATAGAATCACTTCATTCCTCTGTATGTCCCAGGAGAACTGCCTTTTGAACCATCTTTGCAATGCTTCTTCCTTGCCTTGTTGATGCTTGGCCTGCTTTAATAACCCACCTTGTTATTTGTTTTTCCTTTTCTGCTTGCGACATAGGTTGCAATGTACAAAAAGTTATACGAGGAACAACATAAGCATCATTCATCCCTGTCTCCTTCCGTGCATCCAGCTGCAGGTTTTGGTCCTATCAATTATAAGCTAACATATTGTTTGCTTGAGTAATAGAGCATGTCAAGAAGCTTCTCTCTGCGAATGTATATTGTATAATCCTTTTGAGTTGTTATATGGATGAGACGGTTTTATCAAATGAGTCTGATTGGCGGCAACCTTTTTAAAGCCACTAGCTTGCGTATACAATGTGCAACCGTTAATTATCTGGATGACCAGAAACAGTAGAGTCACGACAAGTTTATTATAAAATCTCTTGGTTGTGTGTGTTATTTTTTTATTAGCTCCAGTTTCTTCTACATTTGTCAAATAGTACAAAGAAATATGACAATTTTTCACAGGGTAAGATTCCAAAATTCGAGTTAGTCCCGACTCTAGTTTTCTCTATACATTAGGGGGCTTCAAAGTTAAAAAAAAGAGGGAGTATTAATCACCTGATGAATATGTAAATGGGAGTGAATTTTTTTTTTTTAAATCACGACGTTTAGTCTGAGACTCCGTGAAAAACACCACCATTTTCCCCTTCTTTCATGTCTCCCTCCTCTGGTTTTTCTCTTCTCCGATCTCCTTGCTTTGTTGTTTTTTTTCTCTTCGCCTCCCCTGTTCTGTCGTTTTTTTACCCACATTTGAGTTTGTTTC
>JBBYHH010105911.1:0-14901 GCA_038382905.1 Daphne laureola
AAAACACACAGATACATACACGTGTAGAGAGAGAGAGAGAGAGAGAGAGAGAGAGAGAGAGAGAGAGAGAGAGAGAGAGAGAGAGAGAGAGAACCATATAGCCAGTGGCAGGTGCTTCAGGAGGAGCTATTCTTAGCCCCTGGCTAAGGATTCCAACAAAATTTGTTAATCGAGAACCTGCATTGTAGAAACTCAAATCTCACTTAGTGACAGCATGATACAAGCAAACATCATAAACAGACAATTACAAGCAAACAGCATAAACAGACAACTCTTTCTTGGCATTTAAATGCTATCCATTTCATTGGCATATAGTAGTAGTAGTAAAACTCACCATGCCAAAGAAGCATCTTGTTCTTCAGTTTTTCTCTATAGGGAGCAAACTTATCAAATTCTCCTTCTCTGTCAAGCGAAAATACTTCTTCCAGTTCAAGGGTCCAATCCTGAGATGAGACTCAATATTGCTCCTCAGTTAAGAAATAGCGACAGTTATTAACCGCTTAACCAACTATCATTCCACAGTCCTAAAAAATACTTACAAATTCTGGATAAGAACGGAAGAATCAATCATAATAAGATTTCTCAAAACCAAATTACAAGAAAGAAGCATACCGTGTGAGTGGGGGCATGAGTGGTAAGGAGATATTTCTTGATAAGCTGATAACCTTCACTATCATGCGGAAGTGGAGCAATATCACAGCTCAGTTTCTTATACTTATCATCAAGAGAGTCGTCATTGCTGGCATCAAAACCTACTAATCTCGAAGCGATCTCAATATCTTGAAGAGCTTCCAACATTTTCACCTATCATTCAAGAGAAGAAAACAGTATCAGTTTCCTATACTCGTATTAGTTTGCAAAAAAAAAAAAAACGCCATGACGCAAAGTTACAAACATCAGAGTTTTACAGGCAACAAAAATTATTCCTCACACATACGCCCAATCCTGCTACAGCTTTCTACAGAGTGAAGAATGAGAGAAAGATAAGACATACCTTTGACCGAAAGTCATCCTCATCCCTGATCACATGAGGATGAATAGAAGGAATGACAGTGAAGAATCGATTGCTGGCATCAACAATCAAGTTGTCTTTGGCAGAAGGATTCAAGGTAGCATTACTAAGCAGGTTTTGTATCTCTGTTAACGCCTGAAACCCTGAAATATAAACAGAGCTCATTTAAGTACTGAAGAACAGTGAATCCTCACCACAATGAAAAACATTTTAAAAAACCGTAAGAAAAAATAAAAAGCGAAGCGAACAAGATTTTTGCAGCTACACACCCTTCTGGATATTACTCTTGCTCAGCTTCCCAAGAGGCATTTCTGACATATTAATTTCAAACTCCAACATAGCAGCTCTGCAATAAGAGTTGTCTTCAAAACATGTAAATCATCAATCGAGAAAGCAAAAGAATTGTGGTAACTTGACATATAGGATGGATGAGAAGGAAAGATTGAACCAGTGTGTCAATCACCTGTATGTTTCCACATCGAAAAGCATCTTCATCAATTCTAACAATACAGGAGCAAGTTTACAGCCAGCCTCACTGTGCTTCTTGTTTGATATCTGTCTGTTAACACCATAATCCTACAAATTGTAGTAACATATATAAAAAGACTTAGAAGCAATTCAATCAGCAACATCATGTGAATTAGATAATTCAAAGAGAGAGAAATGTAGAGAACAAGTACAATATCCAGTGGGTAAAATCTGCCAGCTCGCTTATGAAAATTCTGTTTCTTTTCCCATGCCTCCCATGTATTTCCAGTCTTCTCTAGAAATAGCCGCTTAAACTCATCAATAGCGTCTGATTTTGACATCTCCTCCAGCTTGTTCCCACCAATTTTTTCACTGCCAACCCTACCCCACTTGCGGAAGACATAACAATCTGACCCCTTATCATCTTGAATAATTTGGAGTATATAATAACTTCACATTGTAAACAGGTGGATGGCCAGAAACAATAATTAGAAAGTTTATTTTAGAACAAAATATACAAAAATTGTAAAGCGAGTAAACACATACTCCTATATAAGCTGCAAAAGCAAACTGAACAAAAACTTCAAAGCAGCAAACGCAACATCTACAAAGTGGACAGAGAAATATCGCCAAGAAAAGACAAACCTGTTGACACCAGTAGATAAATCTGACATGTTAAGAGTGGTGTTGTATATACTTCCTCTATCCTCAAGAATATGACCTGAATCCTGCAAACCAGAAGCTTCATGCACAGCACTTTGCCCTTTCACTCTGACCGTAACCATGCTAGAAGACTCGCCCATTCCTTCAACTTTGTACAGGTCAAATGGAAGCTTCTTTTGCCTCTTAAAGCAGTCAACCAGGTAATCCTCCCTGACAATTGGTAATTTCATCCTCCTGCCACAAAAACCAGTCTGTATCAGAACAAACTGAAATGCTGAACATTTGAGGCTAAAAGGACAGAAAGCAGGCTACACATTGATGAATTATCAGGACTATGAGCGTGAGACTTATGAGAGCAGCTCTACCTTGCCTTCCTCATCTCAGCATCGGGATCACCTACCTCACCACCGACAACATAGCATTTTGTATCTGCAATTTGAATCAATTAAGAGTCAGACAAAAAGCATCTTAACCCAAGGTTGCATATAATTTGGGGAATGTGTACCTTTCTTGATCTTGGCATGAAAGACCCCACCTGCAGCCTCAATTTTCAGCTTCCACTCAGCCTGCAAGGCAAAAAAGAGATACATTTTAACTTAAGATAATCAGTATCACAATGCAAAAAGCACATTATAGATACGGACTGTAAACTAAAATTATACTGCTGGATAATAAATAGGTACCATGGACTCCTTAGGTAATCTGGAAATGCAAACTCTCAAATCAGCTAAGCTTTCAGCCTTGGATGACTGGGAGTGGTCATTTGAAGCTCGACCGGAAGCAGCACCAGGTGTTGGAGGTGGCAAGATGCGTGCAGGCTTCTTACTCTTTTGAGATTCAAACCACTGTAACAAGGTTGTTTATATTATTGACAACTTGGATAAATTTCTACGATAAACAGATTGTTATACCTTGATAAGATACTCATTCTTTGTGCCCTCGGGAACTTTCCATTTTCCTTTTTTACGTTCTGGTTCACGAGTTAAGTAAGAACACTTGGTCCATTCAGAGAGGAAGCCACAGCAACGGTACATGCCTCCAGAATAATGCACTGTACCAGAACAAATACCGCACTTAGCAAGTGCCCCGAACATCATGCCATCAGCGCTGAAAAAACAATTGCAACATGTGTGTTACTGTTTTGTGCATTATTTTACATGGATGTTACTCATCACTCTAGCCAAGATTCAATGAGCTCTATATACTAAAGATACATTTTGTAAGCAATGAAGCCTCAGCGCGGTTTCATACGGACTAGTGTAATCAAAAGAATGTACAATCAGGCGAAGCGTGCTTCTAATTGAATCACATTTCAAAGAAAGAAAAACAGCAGAAATCTCAATCTACATGTTTCAACATGCATTCAAGAACTTCACAAGAAAAGTAAAACAAAAGTAGATAACAACTTAGAGAAACGTATTAAACAGATTGGAATAGATGCTTGCATCCTAACTCCTAACCATGTTGTAGGCTACAAGACAAACTGACACAGATGTGTCCCACTGCTCATGTTTTGAACAAAACAAAGTTTTGTAGCGAGACTAACCAAATTAGCTGAATATTCGAAAGCAGATGAAAAAAGATGAATAGAATGGAAATATTACCACCGGTCACGTAGATCAAGTTCAGAGCCAGTAGAATCTTGATAATTGATGTCAAGCATCTGACGCATTTCTGCTGTCGTCAAATGCTTCTTTAAATCATCTTTCAGAGCCCAGAGTACTTTAGTTTGAGTCTCCAATTTGCTTTCCAAATCAGCACTCCCTGGGTCTTCATTAACCAAGTCTCCTGTTCTGGAAGCTTTCGACTTTTGTGCATCACTAACATTAGCTTTGCGTTTCGTGCCAGTTCTTGAGTTTGATTGAATCACCAGCTCTTTGTTTTCTGCCACTTCCAGTTTACTATCTAATCAGTGAAGTCATATTTCAGAGAAAACCATAAAAAGACACCAATAAACAGGGCCGGGCAACGGATTACACGGGCCTAAACAACAGAGAGTAAGAGGCCTAGTATTCCATCTGATTGCTAAAGGACCAAAACTTGAGTTTCCACAGCATAAAAGTAAGATGATGTAACTCATTACTATGAACAGAATAGCATTTAAAATTTTATTTTTTGGCACATGTGGAGAGTCCATTGGTCGTGACTTATAACAACAACAGGAAAAGAGAACTTCATAACTACCATACCATTGTTTGAAGCAGAAGGAACCCTCTTAATAAGTGATGAAACAGTTTCCTGGTCAGAAGCTGCCAGCGACGCCCAACCAGACAACTTCTGAACTTGAGTTGATGGAGACAGTTCCATAAAACAGCTTGCATGATGCCATGCCAGTCCCCTAGGTCCCTGGCCCTCAGGTTTGGAGGACACACGAACCTAGAACAAAATGCTTGTTAAGAAGCTAACACAGATTACTCTGTAACTTCCATATCTTGACTTGGGAACACCAAATGCAGAACCCATAATTTCAAAAACGAAACAACATCATAAATCACAAAGAATCTGTGAACCACCTATAATTCAATATGTCAAATCATACAATAATCTCATGCATTACAAGTTTCAGTTCTCTGCAAAATAATCTACAGTTCAAACTTAGTTAAGACCTTAGCACATAAAAATTCAAAATCTGAAGGCCTAATGTTCTAGCTCAGACAAACATTTTAGCCGTTTAGGATAGAAGCTTGGGATCAGGTTTGCAAGAACGAGCTATTTTCCTTTTTTTTTTTTTTTTTTTCACTGAAGTAATTGGCTGTGGTAATCACATAGTTACCAGATAAGTTGATGTAGCCACGTACCGCGTATCGATACGTACGTATCAATACGCGGTGCGTAGACGTACAGATACGCGATGACACGCTCACCATAAGTTAAGCAAGACGTATCGTAATTGGAACAAAATTATTAATGCTCAGCACTCCGCCATTATTAATGCTCAGCACTCAGCACTAAGCATCAGCATCAGCATCAGTCATCAATGCTCACCACTCAGCATCACCACTCAGCCATTAATTTGTTTTATTATTTAATAGTATTGATTATCGAAACTTGAGTGAGTCCAGCCAGATGCATGGTTTCAATGAATTAATGTGGTTCATTGGTACAAAATCTTCAATCAAATTCATTTCAATAATTAACATTCAATTCTTCAATTCTGACCGAGCTAATGTACAACATAATTATTTGAGTATTGTACCAATTTTTATTAAATAAATAAATAAACGAATCCGAAAAACGTATCGAATTGTCCAACGTATCATCTCAGACTACCCTAACGAATCCGATTCTTCTCCGACCGACGAATCGTGTATCCGTACCCGTACCCGTACCCGTATCGAAACGCATCGCGTATTTGATAACTATGATTTACCCTACAAGTTCACGCATAAAGCAGAATGGCAAAGCTTTAGGCTGGATGCCTTTCCCAACACAATCCTCTTTTTCTCATTAATTTTATAATAACACATCCTCTTAAGAGATAATAAACAGATGAAATTTCAAAACCTTATAATGAACTATAATGATTTCAAATTAAACATCCTCATAAAAAAACATACCATATTAGCTGCTTGATCTTTTGGATGATTAAATTTACATTTCACACCGAACTTGCATTTCTGAGTTTTCAGAAAGTACTGCAAGAAAGAGATAAATGCAATAAGATCAGATGTTCTGTCTTGTGATTAAGCACATTTTAAAACAAACAGAGACATGTTTTGCTTACAGGACAATCTGGTTCACCTGGTCTTTCTGGCAATGACTCACTTAAAGCAGCTACCGGAACCTAAATACGGAAAAGGAGAGATTCTATGGAGCTCAGGATTTGTTTTTCCTGATTGTAAGTCGATGAAGTAAAATTTCTCTATACTCTATAGACAACTAAAAGTGCATAGGAGAGACAACTAAAAAAAAATAGAGAAACCAACTGGGTAGAAGTCCATCTATATTTTTAGTACGAAGATATTATATATACTAAATCAAGATAAGCATGGTTAAAGTCAAAACAAGACCATAAACCTTCATTGATGACATCCAGATTGCTGAAACAATTAAATTGATATTGAATACTGAACAAATAATTTTTTTTCCAATAGGTTTCATGTGATTGGAAAACACTGGAAACAACTTGCTGCAATAGTTTTCATAGGAAGAAAACTGGAAATGTGCGATAGTAATGGAAAAGAGTAGCAAATGAAACTGAACAAAACACACTTTTCTCCCAGATTAAAAAAAAAAACAAAACAAAACACAAATCCGTTTCAGCCCCCTGCCCAAAGAGAGCCATAATACTGGAATTAAAGCTTGAAAAATAAGAGCTATATATCATTAATACGTACAACAGTGCTACAAACTAAGGTTGCAACCGAAGTTAGATATGAGTTAGCACTTCTAAATACAGTTAAATGGAACATCAGACTAACAAAGACTAAAACCTCTGCGTCCGTTTTTGCATTATGATCTTTTATTTTAACACCCCGAAACTTCATGGTAGACATAGAAATGGAGCTCTTTCTCTGTCAGGATTCCCTTTTTTTTTACTAGCTTGTTTTCGAAATGCACAAATCAAATCAAAGCAGACCAGCAAATATGTAACAGCATCAATATCATCATAGGAATCCAATAAAAGAATTTATAATACTAAATAAATAGAATGCCTTAAGACAGCTTCAGAGTGGAATACTTGTAGTTGGAACTAAGATGCTTCCATACGACTAGAGAAACAATCAAAAACCTAGAGTATTAGAAAAAGCCAAAGACCTTTAGCAGGAAAAGGCAATCGCAATAACTATGTACATGGTGTTCGACCAAACAATGTATATGCACTCAAACACAAGAAAGAAGGGCAAAAACTCAAATGCCAATGGTCTTATACTCACAACTAAAGATGCCCCCAAAATATTAAAAAAACTAGAAATATTTGCACAACTTTTTGTACCAAATCAAATTGAAACACTAGCATATGTTATGTTTCATTGCCATCTTGAATACTCCCTCTGTGCTCGATTAATTGGCCGATTTGACCTTCATGTTTTAAGGTTCAACATTTGACACAAAGATAAACAATGAACAAAACTCCCAAAAAATTTAGAAAATGTATGTTGCAAATTATAATATACATTTGAATTGTTTAACTTCAAATGTCTAAAGATTCATGAAAAAAAATCATAGATTAAATACTATGAAATAGCAAAGAAAAAAAAAATGGACCAATTAATTGAGGTCAGAGGGAGTATTAAATTAGATGTAAAGAAGCAATTCCATGGCTTTTTGAAAGATGAAGATGCAACATCACAACTAGGCACAATAATAGGAGTATGAACTATGAAGCTCTCCAATTTACTCAGGCAGGAACGGTGAACACCAAAATACACAAATTATCTAATCAGGACACTTCCATTCTTTAATTGAATTTTTGATAGACAGGGTACCCTATTTTGAATGGGTGCATTTTATGAGTAATGAGAATTACATTTACAAGTGCTGGCTATTATTATTATAGGTATTGGGAAAAATAATAAGGAATCACCTCTTTCCAATCTGGGATTCCACCCTCAGGAACCCAAAGAGGATGGTCAAACTTGCAGCTATCTCCAAACTTACAAGTTCTTGTGAGCATATAGTGTGCACAATCCTTCTCTCCTGGTCTCTGTGGATATATAGACAAATTGCTTGCACTCTCCAATTTAAGGCGCTTGAGTAAAGGACTAGTAGAATACCAATCTTCAGTTTGTCCAATCACATTATGGGAAGCCATAACAGTTGGATAGTAGAGTGCTATAATATGTAGTAGAAAATATATACAAGAAAACAGGAAATATCTAGGTTATTATATAGTAAATAATTTTGGAATCTTATATAAAAAAAGGGGACAAAAGAAACATAAATATGCTAGAAATTACATATAGAATCATAGATCACGCTTGGTAAGATATAATAGTTAGTTTTCCATGATTTCTGATTAAAGGTGCAAAAGTAGATGTTATAAAAGGTGTAACTATATTATTTTTACCTGGCCAAATAAAGATATCTTCTATAGAAGAAGTAATAATGTAATATGCAAACAAAACTTATTATATCTAGATTGTTGGTCATAATGGATCATCCGTCGAGTCCAAGAGTGAAGTAATAAAAAGAAAACAAATAAATTTTTAAATGTCAACTTCGCATATCTTGATAGTAAGCCATAGTAATAAGTACCCTGGCCTCAAAGCTAAGTGAATAAATATAATTATTAGCAGGGGTTCACATTTTCATCTATACATGAAATGCGAAGCAACGACAGGTTATCGAATGATGTTTAAGTAGTGTTAGCACACCATCTTCGACTGAACCTAGAGCCTCTGAGATTAAAGACACATTTGTTTGCACATTTCAGAATCATATTGATGAAGAGAACTCAATAACTTTTAGACAGCTACAATTACTTATGGGGAGATCTTGACAGATTCAAAGCCTAATAATAAAATTTCGAAGATAGCATCTATTTTACGACCCTCCCTTGATATCAAAATCCCATAAAAACATTCCCCAGGGACGACAAAAGATAAAATTCTTGAGATATTGACAGAGGTTCATACAAAACTACTGGGTTTCCCCAATCGCAAATGACGTGAAACGTAGAAAAAGAGAACAAATCTTGAACTTGAGCCGGGAATCATGACATGCTTTATTACTGCCTAAAAACACCAGAAAATTCTACATAAAAATTGCAAATCAACATTAAATCAGCCACCAGCTAACCACTTGAGACCAGGAACGAAAATGCGGAGTATAAAGTTGAAACGACATGAATTGAATAATTGGAGGTGAAAATAACCCGGACCTTCGGTAGTGCGCTTAATGCCAGGAGGAAGAAGTGGGTCGGTGGCCAAACTGGAAGAGACGTCAAATCTAGGAGCCAAAAGCGAAGCGGTCTGGGCGGAGTAGAGGTCTGAGGTAGTGAGGGACTTGAGAGGATCTGAGGAGGTGAGATAGCGATCGGTGAAAGAGAGTGCGTGGGGAGTGGCAGTGGCGTATACGGTGGCTGTGGAGGGCGTTGCAGAGGTGTAGCCCGCCACGTAGCCGTAGAGTTGGTTGGCCATTCCTGGGAGAAAGAAACCCTGGGTGGCTCTCTCAGGCTGCTGGGAAGAAGAGAGGCAGAGGCGGTAAAAATACTACTACTACTACTACTTAATGGCTGGCACTGCAGCGTAGCGTATTGTGTGAAGTGGGTGTTTTTGTCCCACATTGGACAAAAGTTCTCTTCTCCACCAACAAGTTTTTTTTTTTAAATTGGAAAGGAACCAAGAAGCTTATACACTACACGGATGGCCAACAGAAACTTGATGAGTGGATCTAGTAATTGCATTGAATTAGACTATTACTCATAAATAAGCTCTTTTTATGATCAATCATTTAGTAATTAGTAACGAAACTTGATGAGTAACGATGGAGTACTTAATTACACAACGCTGTTATTCATTGCATTGCATTGCATTTGTACAAAAAAGAAGAAACAAATACAAAAGCAAGCAACTAGAAGTCTAGAACTAGCCGGTGACGCCCACGTCGTCCTTTTTGTCATCGTCGCCGGCGCCAAAGACGGGGCCGCCCTCGCCACTAGCGCCCTCCACCTTGTCGTCAAGCCTCTCCACCACTACGCCCCGCTCATCCTCCGTCGAACGCAGATCCATCCGGCTCCTGTTCTCTTCACTCACCACCGACTCGTACGTCGTCACCGTCTTCGACTCCGGCGGCTGTGCTCCCTGAGCTCCCGACATCAAGATTTCAAACACTCACAACACAACAATCAAGATTTCAACTTTACTAAACTAAACTAGTACACTATATTTCTTCAACCAAGCCAGACTTTTATACACAATTATTCTCCTTCAAGTTGATCAAACCAGACACTGCCATGGTCTCCTGTTCCTCCGCGTGGCTCTCTACGTGTGAGCCATGCACCTCCACTTACATCTCATCAAATCAAATCCTTATCCAAACAAATCAATTTCTTGCCTTCTACTGTGACTTTTGTTTAACCAAACTACTATATCGGCTTACTTATGGCCCTTCAACCAATGGGGCTGATATATGTCCACGACCCTAAAAGATGGGACCTTTGTTTAAAAAGGGCTGGAGGGAGAACCTTAAAAAGATAAGGTCATCCAAATACTGTGACTTGTAGATCATAAAATACTTTGTACTATAATTCATCTTCTGAATCAACATGATAAATAAAGAACAATAATCATCTCCCCTATATATGTTATCATATCAGAGTGTAAACTGCTAAGCTGACCAAGAAACCTAACAAGGCACCTGCTGCAACTTCAAACTCCGTGTGACCGATTGATTCTTTCAGGGGGAGTAGATTGTTTCCATAACTTGCTGAGCCTTCAGATTCCTTCACTTCTTGGTGTGACCGAAGCAAGAGCTTAGGATTGGCCATTTTGGTTGCTAAAGCATTTGATTCCTTGGTCGAGACGGAACTAGAAGTCTTCAAGCTTGCAGATGTTGGTTTAGCTTCATTTCTGTCCCCATTAACCTGGGATTTGGGAAGTAGTAGTAGTCTGTTTAGTACCCTGGCATGATTTCCCACTTCCCTTCTCACTCCCTGCAATGCAAATGAAGAATCAAGGGCAGGCTGTTTAGTACAGCCTCATGGCTAAAATAAATTCAGTGCTAAATTACATGCAGTTTATAGAAGACAAACGACACAGTGCATTAGTGTAAAAGCACTCTTGTCATTTGCGCTCATGAATTTTCATTCGACTACATTAGATAACCGGAACTATTTCATGCCTCGGCAGGCACAATGTCAAGTAGCATGAGGATGAACACAGATTCCGGCCCCCGAAATGGTTTCACGAGAAAGAATTAATTATTCGGACAAAACCTTGATTCATAAGGGACGACAGTAACTAATAAACAGATAAAAAAAAATTGTCCCAAAATTATAAGATTCATGTTGGAGCAGTTGAATAGAGGAAGATATGATAAAGGCTAGCCTGCTCTAGGCAAACAAAAAGCATATCAGATCTTATGCCAGGTGCAAGAACAACGCCTTTGTAGCTTCTGGTCATGGGGTTGGTGATGCCGTGCCATGGGCATCCCAGACAGAATTTAGAGGTGCATCACGCAGCATGACTCATACTTGGGATTGAGCCGATACATTAACATGACGATGAAGGCTACTAACAGCATGTCAACAGCATCATACAAAACTCCCTATATCGTGAGCAATATGATGACTCCAGCCATTTATAAATAAAACCTACTTGGAATTTAGGTTCTCAGTAAAATTGTTTAAGCACAAGTGACAGGAAAAAAGGAAGAAGACTTTATTTCTACATGCCTATAGCAGATGGTCCTCACCAGCCATATAGTACAGAGCCTAGAATTTTCACAAACACAAGATCAACAAATTATACAAAACACAACAACATTTCCAATCTCTATAATTTGCAAACACGACAATGAATCTCAAAAAAAAAAATGATGAAGAAAATAAAACAGCTTGGATACAAGAGCTATACATAGAAGCTAAAACAGGTTGAAGCAGAGAAAGCATGCAAACCTGAGCATCATACATGACAAGAGCAGCATAAACAACTGTTAGCCCGAAGATTGAATCTGAGAAGCCCCTGTGACCAGCAAATGCTCTGTGTCAATAACATCTCACAAGCAATCAAATACACAAAAAAACATTAAGAATTTACCTCTCAAGAGCCAAAGAAGTTGCAGCTGCCACAACACCCTGACAATAACCAGCCAGAAGAAAGAAAATGCGTAAGAGCTTGCTTAATCAGTTACAACCCATCATAGACAAATGGAAAGGAAGGAAGAGACAAAGTGAACGTACAGAAGAATGTGAGGAAGGAAACCCTCCTGCCTGCACAGTCGTTCTAAAGTCCAAGTCTTTGCCATAAAGAAGTACAGACGTGAAGGGCTTGGCGAGCTGCCCAATAGCAGACGACACAACGGCAGCTACAAGCACCTGTTGGCAAAAACAGAATAAACCTAAGGAGCCGAAAACAATGAGGGTCAGCTGAGGTGAAGTTTGAAGCTTGAAGCTTGAAATGCGAAAGGGGCGACCTTGTTGTGGACGATTTGTGCGACATCGTGGAGTCCGATGTTGATGGAGCAGGTGGGTTTGAAGAATTTGCCAGGAGAATTGTGAAAGTTGCGTCTTGGTTGAGTTCTGGGAAGTGAAAAGGTCCCAGGGTGACGGGCGTGAGACTGCAAGAGCATCTTTCCCTAAATCTCAAGTTTCTGGTCGCATATGCAAGCTAAGCCGGCATATGCAAGCTAAGCCGGCCGGTCATCGATCGATCCCAGACTCAAATTTTGTTTTCTTCTGTCATCAACAGACCAGTTAGGAAGCTAGGACTAGCATCGAGAAGAGAAAAATCTTCGGATTTTTTTTTTCTTCACTTGTTGTGAAAAAAAATAGGAACACTGGTTACTGGTTAGCTCGGGAGATGCACCCACAGATTCCTTTTTTATACTTATATATACAATACAGCACCCACATATTCCTTAAATCATTGCATATAGAGTCTGTTCTTTGCCTCATCTTTTACAAATTTTTTATATCTATTTAAATTTCCCTCTATTTTTCTCACTCACATATTTTGATTTAAAATTTAAATATATGTCATTTTGTTGTTAATTTGTTTGGCGTCGAACACACTGATAGTAATATTTACTTTTTTTTTTCTATAAGATAGTTCTATTACTAGGTAACGTCTAATTTTAGATAATGAGGTACTGGTCATTTAATTTTATAATTTTATACAATTTAGTTCTTATAATTTTATTTGTATTCTTTTTCTTTATATTATTCTTAATTGAATGCAAACAAATTTTTTTTTTTTTTTTTAAAATGTACCATGGATCTTTTTAGTTTGTAATAAACAGTTTTTACTGAAAAAAATCAGGTTTTGTTTAAGTGAAAAATGATTTTGGATTTTTATGTGTGTTTGACCGATCTCAGTTACAAAAACGTTTTACCAACACCGCTTGTTAACAGCGTAACGCGGTTCTTTCTCGACGAAACGTGATTTATTCGTGACCCTGCAAATCGGCAGCTTTTTTTCTAATCAAATCGCGATAGCCTTTCTCAGAACGGCGTCTCAGACAAAACCAATAACGTTAGTTGTCCCCCATAATTGATACATAAAATATAATAGGTTCTATTAGTGCTTCAAATGACTAAAAACAAGATGTAAACCTACAACCTTCAATAAATTATTCATTAGGTATCTCAAACAAAGAATTCATACAACAATTGATATTTATTTGACTTTAATTGAATCCTACGATTCAAAGTAGGACATAGAGTTGGTGGAAATCCTTCCATGGAGATCACCACGCTCTTTAACTTCCGCCCCTAGTTTTGGTTACATTAATCTCCACTCTCTTGATAGGCTAGGTCTATATGCGCAAGGAACAAAATATGTAGACCACGCCAAAGGTTTTCCCGGAGGTGGGTCCTCCGATGCTTAAGTAAGTATAATGGGTGAGCAAAGAGAATGTGCAAGACCTTGGGCAGAGTGAATAGTTACCTTAAATAAAGGAATGATGTAGCCTTATATAGTCTTGTCTAATAGAGTGGCACATTCATAATACTTTGATCGGAGGGAGGCGGTTAGTGTTAGAGGACAGGTGGAAAATGTATCCTGGAGGCAGGTCATCAGGTGGTAATGTGCTGAGGGTATGTCCTCAGTCCGTATGCTTGTGTATCCGGGTAGTACGGTCTTGGAGGTATTTAATGGGCCTTCTCTCCTGGGCTAGTAACTAAGCTTCTGTATAGGCTTTGTTGGGTCTGGTAGGCCCAATCTGGGCATATCGGTCATCAGGTCTCCCCGAGCGATGATCTGGCAGACTGGAAGAACTCCAGGTAGTAAGTTTGTCTAAGGTTTGTTTTTTTGTTGTTGGATATTTTGAGATCTGGGTTCTTGAGATTCCTCCCCTTTGATTCCCGGATGAATGTGCATCCGGCCCTTTGAATATTGGGGCCTTTGAGATTTCCACCCTTTGATTCCCTACATGCATCCGGCCGTTTGGATATTGAGGCCTTTGAGCTTGCACCCCTTTGATTCCCGGATGCATGTGCCTCCGGCCATTTGAATATTGGGGCCTTTGAGATTGCCCCCCTTTGATTCTCGGATACATGTGCATCCGGCCAATTGAATATTGGGGTCTTTGAGATTGCCTCCCTTTGATTCTCGGATGCATGTGCATCCGGTCATTTGAATATTGGGGCCTTTGAGATTGCCCCTCTTTGATTCTCGGATGCATGTGTATCCAGCCATTTGAATATTAGGGCCTTTTAGATTGCCCCCCTTTGATTCCCGGATACATGTGCATCCGGCTATTTGAATATTGGGATCTTTAAGATTGCTCCCCTTTGATTCCCGAATGCATGTGCATCCGACCATTTGAATATTGGGGCCTTTGAGATTTCCCCCCTTTGATTCCCGGATGTATGTGCATCTAGCCGTTTGAATATTAGGGACTTTGATATTTCCCCCCTTTGATTCCCGGATGCATGTGCATCCGGATTTTTGAATATTGGGGCCTTTGAGATTGCCCCCCTTTGATTCCTGGATGCATTTGCATCTAGCCATTTGAATTTTGGGACCTTTGAGATTGCCCCCCTTTGATTCCCGCATGCATGTGCATCTGACCATTTGAATATTGGGGTCTTTGAGATTGCCCTCTTTTGATTCCCGGATACATGTGCATCCGGCCATTTGAATATTGGGGCCTTT
>JBBYHH010106022.1:0-14895 GCA_038382905.1 Daphne laureola
CGATTATTTGTTTGACCACTAACTTATCTTGGGTGCAGGATTAGGGCTAGTAAGATGCCTTAAAAATTGTAAATGCGTTAGAAATATAAAAACAAAGGAAATTTTTTGAAAGGTCGGGTTTTGAAACCGCAAACATTTTTAAGAGAAAATCCGTTTCATCGACCGCCGCCCGATTCCCCCGACATCCGCTACCGCAACAGACTTCCGCCGCACCAGGAACGGGGGGTGGTGGTGAAATTATGCCTCATCATCTATCCATGGAGTTTTGATGGTGGATTCTTATGAAGATTGCTTTGAAGCATCTTAATAGAGTTTCTTCAATCCCTTCTGTTTCATTGTTATCCATGA
Source organism: Daphne laureola (assembly GCA_038382905.1). Classification (NCBI taxonomy): domain Eukaryota; kingdom Viridiplantae; phylum Streptophyta; class Magnoliopsida; order Malvales; family Thymelaeaceae; genus Daphne; species Daphne laureola. The sequence goes on from JBBYHH010106022.1 coordinate 349, forward strand.
TTTATTCTTTTCCTTTGCTGATTTCATATTTGATCATCTTCAGTTGTGAGTAGTTCAGTAATCTCCTAGGGTTTGTATGCTAGGAGTGATTCTATGCATTGCCATGCATGATTAGTCTCTGGTTTTGATCCTTGATCTTCATTTTTATGAGAATTGATTGTATAGAGAGATTTGTGTAATTCACTTCGTTAAGTGTTCGATAAAATTACCGAGAGGAGTTAATTGAATGCTACTTTAAAAAAAATTAATTGATTAATTGTCAAGAGGTTATAGATGACTTTTAGAGGTTAATTGGTGAGTGATTAGGGGTTGTTAAGCGTAGGAGTATGGATTAAGTCACGAGAGTAATGAATTGGACCTTCTAGAGGGAGTGTAGTGGTTGCCTAGAGATTGGGACGATTCTTCCCATCTAAGACACCTCAGATCAGTGGATGATAATCATAGATGAACTCCGCTGTAGCAAATGAACCCTGGGAGATGTTCGCCTTATTGAGTTAGCACCATCATAGTTGTTGCTTGTTCGACAAGTTACTGTTAGTGTTAGTTAATTGCTGTCCACTTTAGATTTCTTACCAAAACATCATTTCAACTATCAAATCATCATTCTTGCTATTTGTGTGATCCTTCCATCGTGCATTAGTAACTCAGTACACATTCACTTTGACATACTTTCCCTTAGGTTCGACACCCTTACTCTCAAGCCACATACTACGCGTGATCCTTGCACTTAGGGTTAGATAAATGGTTAATTATAAATGTAAAACTTGACTGAAAAGAGCTTAAAAGAAATACACCTTTTGCACCATAACAAGTTTTTGGCACCGTTACCAGGGAGAGTGTTTGTGATTTTTATGTGTATTTTGCTTGATTTGGTTTCGATTTTATCTTGATTTAAAATTTCCATATATTTGTCCTGTTTGTTGTAAGTTGTAGGTACCCCATACTTTGTCATTCTATATATTTGTATGGAGGGTGTTCATAACTAAACACCAATCATGAAGAAACTCCGTTTATCTGACATTTTTGCGTCTTAATTCAAAGAGGATGATCAACGTTGGGCGCGGTTCTTTGCACTAAAGAGGGAAATTCATGATTTTCGTCAAGGAGCAAATGAGTCTATCGCCAAAGCTTAGGCGCGGTTCAAGAATCTCAACAAACAATGCCCTCATTCGGGATATTCAAAGGAGGAACAAACGAGGCTTTTCTATGATGGTCTATTATTGTTAGGCTTTTGCATGGATTAGGTGTAATTGAAGTACAACTAAAGCACTTAACAAGAAAATACATTTATAAACACCTCATTTAGCCCTAACAATTTCTTATCATAGTACAATGTGGCGTGAACCCGCCATTCCAGCTCCTTGCTAGAGCAGAGGAAGAACTCTAGTAAATGACATTTCATAACTCCCAAGATCTTTCATAAAACCATTTAAAAGGTTTTAAAAACAAAGTGCACGAAAGAACTAAGAGCATCCTAACAAGACCCGAGATTTAGAGTACGTTTACTTTCAAAGTAAATAAGAAATAAATAAATAAATAAATAAAATACAAGTAAATAGTGTCAAGGTCTTGCAATTCTTCTTTTGTTGCAGTCCTTCAGTTGTAGACATCCATCCTGACCTTCTCTCCAATTCATCATGATAGCTAGGTTCCTTGCAAGTTTTATATGAGGGACATGAGAATATATTTAAGCAAGTGATAATTCAATTATAAGTAACTTGCAAAGTAAGAATTGAAAGAGATAAGGGTTCAAGGGACTTAGAGGGGGTGGAGGCCCCCACCAGGAAGCAAGGTTGACCCTGACTCGGAAAGTTAGCCTAATCCTAGTTCTTAGTTCCACCTTTCAGAGATGTTTCAGGTTGTAATTCTATTTCCTAGTGTGGTCCCAGTTCAGTATTTAGTCTCTCAGTGTTTAGTCATTTAAACTCTCATATTTTATAGTTGTGCATCTTGTGTTTATTACCCAAAAATATTCTCAGTCGTTAAGTGTGTCATTTAACCATGTTTCCCAATTGTATTGCCTCAGGGCATAATACCAAGTATTGCTTTATTATTGATATCAGTGATGTCATTTAAGCTTCACAGTTTTATTACTCAATTTTAATCTTCTAAAAGCTCATCAATAAAATCAAGAAGATAAGAAATATTTACTATATAGAAATCATACATCATTCACAATTACCAGTAGAGTTTCACCATCTTTACATTTTGGAAAACACTCATAGTAGTAATGTTCCTAATAATTATCTAGCTTGTCTGTCAGTCTAGAGTCTTCATGTGTTTACTCCAGCACTAGCTACAGCTCCAGTGTTCTTCTAGCTCTGCGGTTACGCTCCTAATGATTAGTCAAGTATCCCAGTAGACAATTAAAAGAGTCATGTATCAGTACTTAGAACAAACCTATGTTACAAAAAGTACACTTTGGCCAAAAATATCTAAGTCAGATGGCCAAGGTAGCTAGTGACCACCTTCCCTCTTCGACTTGTCATTTGTTCACATATTAATGACAGAATCACTTCCCATGCTCTTAGATTGGTAAATCGATCATAGGTATCTAATTAAGAAACTAGTATCCCAGTCACATATAGTTAACCGAAAACATGCATGAAGTGTTATTTGATTCAACTTCTTTATCAAGAATTCTAACATAAATCCTTCAATTCCCTGAAGTGCAGTAATCAGTCAACATGAGTCAACTAAGGAAAATAAGCCAGGCTTTAACATACTTCTCCATTTATTACCAGTAATGTTATAAGTAACATTTATCAAACCACTAAATGATAAGTCATATCATGATTTCCCACACAATTTATCACATAAATCCACTTCAGTTCTTCCTATGATTCGATCTTCACTAGAATTCTCAAGAAGAATTCTTCATTCAACATATCCAGTTTATAAATCATTAGCTAAGTCACCAATGGAATTCCTCCAAGCATTTAACAGTACCTTATCATCAAAATCACAAACCAACAGTAGTAAGAGTCTTCAACCCAATCGGCTTCACCTTAATATTCAGAGCTTTTCTTCGATAATCATCATAATTGGTGATTTATACTTCTAACAGTAACCACTAAACTAATCAACAGTAAGTAAATCAGATCAATCCCTAACTTGGCTTAACTCACAGTTTCGGCCAAGCTCTCCATGGGTGGGCCGAATGTTCATACCTAGAGGATAATCAATTTACCAAATCTTATATGTAATTAATCATCTAAACATGGAGAAGCCGTCGACCAGCCCGTGTCGCTGGAACGATGCCTCTACGCACCGATGCTACCTTCACACACGCTCTCTATCTTCAACTCGCAGTGCTTCACTGTCAACCCAAGCCACCCAATTCCGGTCTCCCTCCGTCATCGCCTGTGGCTCACCATCGCGTCGCCACCAACCAAGCCTCGCTCGCGAAGAAGCAGAGGAATTGCCAGATGGTTGAACCTCCAGCTTCAAGATCCCGGTCGTCGGTGTTTCCCCTCTGTTGCCAGTCTCACGCCTCCACTCCTCGTCGATGGCCCAGCTCGGGTCACAGCCTCCGTCGAGTCCCGCAGCGTCGCCTCACCTCTGTCGCCGGCTTCACCTCTCAGCTGGCCGTTGCATCGCCGTCACCTTGCCGTCGCCTCTCTGGCCAAGGCGTCGCCGTTCACTCAAGATCGACAGACTGAAGTCGATCCTTACCTCCAGGCCTCCCCATCACCGGCCAAACCCCTCCATCGTCGATCATCGCTTAAGTCTTGATCCCTCCCTCTGTCATCGATTTTCCTCCGTCGTTCATTGCGAGTCTAGAAGAAGAAAGAAGAAGATCTGATCGAAATTTTCCTGATCTTTCTTCCCCTTTTCCTTTCTTTTAATAATATACATATATATTACTAATTTAATTAATCAATCCCCTAACTTTCAGTAAACTTACAAAAGAACCCCATACTTCTATTTTATTTCATTTTCAGTAATTCTCTACCCTTTCATCATTCTAACTTCCAAATATTTACAAACAGGTCACCATTTGTAATTTCTTTTCAGTTAAATCACTCCATCTTTTATTAGTTATTTTATACCAATCTTAGTTTTAATTCTTTAATCTTTCTAAAATATTATGTCAGTTTTCCATTATTGACAATTTAGTCATTTATCTTTGTAATCTCTTCAGTTGTGGCACGGACGAGAGTCTGGGTGACAACACAATGGCTCAGGAATGAGGGATCGAACCCAACAGAATCAAGCATCTAGATATCATAGAAAACTACTTGTGTAGCAAGTATGCATGAATGCAATGTGGATATCGGTGAGAGAGGTCGAATCATGGATGAGTGATGAGTTGTGCAAAGGAAGGAAAAATAGATAGGATAATGGATCATGGAGGGGAGAACTGGCATCATCTATGGATTAGCCATCATGGGTTCTCGTAGTACCACTGTGCATCCTAAGCAACATGTATGTGCGACTACAACTATGTCCTAGAAGCATGGATTATGTTTAATGTCACTCACCCATGACCGGGGTCATCTCTGCCTCCCAGTGATCATCCGACTCGCTAGAACCGGATTCCAAGGAACCTTCCTAGATACACTAGCATATCACGAACTACCACCAGTTCCTACAAGACATCAGAATCTAACTACTCTACTCATGCAATTACACTAAGCGAGGAAGCATGCAATAAATCTCCCATTCTATCTAGTGAGGTGAGTTACTATCTTCATCCCGCTCCCCTCTCGGGCACTGCAGTCCGCTGATCGTAAGAGAGGATTCACCTCCTGGCCACTCTCGTGGTCCAGGGGTGATCTCCCGAGGCATTATAGTACCTAACTATTCACCGATAGACACTTACTCAGGTCCTCTCAGACTCTAAGTAGGGCTACCAATCAGTCTTGAGGCTACATCGATCGGGGTCCTCTCAGACTCCCGATCCAACTCCTAAGTCGCATGCCAGTTTTTGTGATCAAAAAACACGCATGATAACTATAACACATGCTTAAAGACTAAAATCTGCTAAAATAGTCATTGAGGGAAATAACTGGCAACCTAAGCATGATACTACTAAGACAAGTCCTATCAGACTCTACTACTTGTTAAAATATAGACATGAAAGCAAATAATAGGACTTAAGGAAATGCAAGCAGAGTAAAGATTAGAATTCACTCGTAGAAAGCTTCTCCATCGATTTAGCCATTCAACCCCTTTGAAGGAGGCTGAAGGGCTAAAAAACTCTTAGCTCAAGAAACTTTAACTAGGATTTTTGCTCAAGAGAGCAATGCCCAAAATATACTAAAACCTAATACCTAAAATACCCCTGACCTAAAATTACATTTAAGGTAGTTGAGAGGGTTAAAATAGGTAGTACAAGACTAATACCCAATGGATAAGATCAGAATTCTCCGTACAATCCCGTGGTGCAGCTTGGACAAAGGGAGGTGCCACTTTGCTGCCTCGGGGTTGCCCTGGAATAGCGCCCGGAATACATGAGACGCCCTTTGGGTCACCCTTGAGGCGCTGTTTGATCTGCATGGCTTGCACGAGGTGTCATTTTGTGCGCCCTGAAGGCGTCAGTGGATGTGTCACGCCTTGGTGGAGGCGCCATTTGGAGGCGCCACTTATGCGCCCTGGCTCCCCTCTTGATAATAGGAGGTGCTAGTTCAAGGCGCAGAACTAGCGCCTCATACACGTGCCCTGGCCTCCAAATTACACCATTTTGCATTTTAATCCTCTTTGTTTCTCCTTGGTGCAATTTGGTCCCTCCAAGATTGCTTGAAGCTTGTTATCCATCTTTTTACTCAATATTTGGGCATATTAAGCTCATAATCACCTACAAATGTACGCACCTACAAATCTTCGAAATTCATAAGTAAAGTCCGTATTTATCATTGAAAGTAGGGAAAATTGACGGATTTAATGCTCTAAACATAGTGGAAAAGTGGAAATATTAGTACATTGATCACTCACTCTGATTCTCTTGATTTGCCTACATCAAAAAGATTGCTTTCTCTAAATAGCATAAGTGGTTAAACTTAGATATCTTTATTTTTATTTTTCCTAGATGTTGTCATTGCTCGGGACTAACAACGATCTGGGTTTGCAGGTGTGATGAGTGTACTAACACGCATATATTTCTGGGGTGTTTAAGACATAATTCACATCATTTATGCCTATTTTGTCATGTCTTAGATGCATTTTATCTATTTTGCTTATCTCTTACATGATGCACATCTTTAAGATGAAAATGGAGTAAAAGAACGTAAATTGGAGGTTTGGGATGGAAATTATGAAGATGTGGAGCATCGAAGATCATCCTGAGCAATATTGAGGAATTGCAGTCCAAGAGAGAAAGTATCAGGGCCAAATTGCACAATTCAAGGAAGTGGAGAGCAAAAATGCAAAGAGAGGCGTGCCTACAAGGCACCAGTTTGACGCCTCAAACTCGCGCCACCCATTGGAGCCCAGGCATACCACCAAGCGCCAGATTAGGCACCCCAACTTGGCGCATCCTCTTACTCCAAGCGCCACTTCTAGCACTTTCAAGGCGCAGATTTTAGGGCAACCAAACGCCACCCAAGTCTCCCCAAGGTGCCATTTGCAGGTGTCAATTTCCTCCATCAATTGGTAGAGGTCCTAGTTTAAGGCACCATTTTGGCGCCTATAACTGTCGCCTACAATCTTCTCTCTCCTAGCGGTTAGACATTCTTATCCAGATTAGGGGCTTAGGTTAAGACAATTTTGACCATTTCTTAGTACCCTAACATCACCAAATTGTTTAGGGTCATTTATGACCTTTGGAATCCATTATATATAGGTTTTAGGATCAGATTATTTTAAGGAGGATTGGAGCTACGAATTTGGAGCTTATTTTGGAGTATTTGGGAGGATTAGAGAGTTCTTCAATGGGAGATCATGACTTTTCTTCATGATCAAGTATCAAAGAGTGATCTCTAAACTTATCTTTATATTTACGAATATGTCTTCTATTATTTACATGTTAATCTCTTTGTTTAGCATGCCTATTAGTGAGTAGTAGCTTATGATCTTCTAGGGTTAGCTTGCCTAGGGGTTTAACTATGCTTAATATGCTTGTTTAATTAGATATTTAATCTCTGAACTTGTTCCATCATGTATCATGTTTATGGTATGCTAGCTCTACAATTACATGCGATCTGGTAATTTATCGGAATATTCAAGAGAATTTCTGGTGGATTAGACTTAGGACAATCAATTAGCGGATCTTATATGAGTTCCAGAGAACCTTATTTGATCTATTAGTAGTTATTACTTGTTAATATTACCTCAACGGATTCGTTGTTAGGGCACGAGAGTACCTTGTAACGAGTTTCCTAGTGAGAGGGTGGATGGTTGTCCGAGAGGAAACCAGACTAAAATTTGTGCATTCATCTGATTATGACGTGTTAAGTATAGATAATCCCTGAAATTAGGCTAAGCTACCCTAAAAGAAATTTTCCAACTGATTGAAACTCATTTTTAAAACCATTTACATTTTCAATCTGTCTTTCTTGAACTGCAAGTTACTCAATTTCATTATCGTTGTTTCAATCATTCAAACTGCTTCCATCTCGGTAGGTAGTCATCATACAGACTCTCATATCAGTAGGTAGTTTCACTTAGAACTTATAAATTCACTCATATTCTCTCTTAGGTTTGACCCTCACCATTGAGCCACTAGACTAGGATTGATTAGATTACACGTCACAGTGAGTAACTTATACAAATATTAAATTTGATATTGAACATCAGACACTCTGTATAAGCCCTATGTGTCAGGCCTCAGTTTTAGTAGAGAAAATCTTAAGTGTGACTTGAGTAGAGAACGTAGGTTGAGTTGACCGAACCCCTATAAATTTCTATATCCTTCACTTTTCTACACACTTTTATCTGTGCACACCATCAATGCGTTGCAAATATACTCAACTCTGATCTATCAACGTATTGATCTGAGAATTTTGATTGCAAAGCCAAAAGATTTTAACTTTGGTTTAAAATCAATTCACACCCTCTTAACCATACTTGGATCTACAAGCAAGTCTTGTACAAATGAAGAACTAGTCGAAAGATTCTTTACAATTTGCCTTCTAGTTGGAAAACTATTGTGGAAACAATTAATTGTTACGACCCTAAACCGACCACACATGTTGTTATGGTTTAAAGTTATAACTCCCACACATGTTGTTGTGGTTTAAAGTTGTAACTCCTGGATCGTTCACTGTTGTATTTTGAAAAAGCTTGGAAAATAATTGATAAAAAGCTTGGAAAATAATTGATAAAGGTGGTTGTAAAGTAGAAGAAAATATAAATAATCTTTACAACCCAAATTTAAGTGTGTAAGTAGAGAAATTAAAACTAAATAAATACAAGTAAATATAATTATACAAGTAACGTAAATCTCTGCTAGTATCTTGTCCTTCAGGTATTCTTCTCCAGAGTGGTTTAGCATCACCAGGTTCCCTACAAAGAACAGTGACAGAGTAAATAAATGTTGTACAATATATAACTAAAAGAATAAATAATAAGTGAGAGACAAGGATTCGTGGACTTATTGCACTCACGAGTGGAAAGAGCAACTTCTTTGTCTCAAGTGGGTTTTTTGGTAAGAAAGAGTCCAAGTGGGTCCTTCGGTAAGAATGAGGACCTTCCCACTATGGCCTGGACTTCAGTGTTGCACTCTTCACATTGCAGCTTTTGTTCCTGATATAGCTTTCGCTCAGTGACTAGCTTCCCAATTTCTTACTTGACAAGTCCCCAGTAGTAGAACTCCCATTATGGTCATTGTCACATGGAAATAGAGAAGGCATCCCAGTCATTAGTTATAAGCAGAAAGTGACGTTTGCAGCTTTCATTCTTATATCCTCTAAGGACAGCTCAGTACTAAAGACTTATTCACTATCAACTCCTTTATAAGTGTAACAGTAACATTTGGATTATCTTTCTTATAAGTCTCCATGTGACTGAATGCCATATTCTTCTTCACTCATCTCACTTAATCTCCGCTTATGGTGACCTTCCTTAATTTTCTAGGTTATTTATAAGTTTTTCATGATGTGGAACATTATTAGCAAACACTTATACACCTGAGTTAAGGCATGGCTGAATCAACCACTTGAGCTTAAGCCAATCTTATGAATTCATCCCAATCACTACACTTCTCACAGTATTTACACAATAGGGGGTTTCAAAGTTACAAAAACAGAGTGGGATAAGTCACCAAACTTGTCCGTATATGAGAGGTGAATTAGTTTTTTAATTCACCTTCCAGATTTGGGAATCAAGGTTTGAGTTATCCTTGAAAAATCGAAGAGTTGGTGGTGAATATTCCACTTTTCCACTTTCCCACTCAAATCAACCCCAGATCTCTTCATCACCATCCAACGCATCACCGCCCTCCAGATCGAAACTTTTTCTTGTCTTCTGAACCAACCCAAAATCAACCCAAACCAACCCTTAAAATCATCCTTTGAACTGCCCAGATCATTTGCCCAGATCATTTTATCAAAAAAACATATTGCCCAGATCGCAGATTGAAGATCGAACCGGTGACTTATACACTTCTCAATCTTATGAATTCATGCCAATCACTACACTTCTCACAGTATTTAAACAATGCTGCCAACAACGTGTCTACAGCCTTACAATATTACTCAAGTGATAAGAAATCATCAACTGAACTCTATACTATTGAGCTTTCATGCCCTTCAAATAAAATCATCAAATACCAAGCTCTCTTTTTTAATCCATAAGCAGCACCTGACAGTTTAAATTCCCTCCTAATAATAGTAATCTCATCCACCATGTTTTATCATATTTGGGTTTTTAGAAATCGTCCAGATGATAATCTTCTTCTTTTTACAGCCAATCTATTATTGCAAATTAAGTCACTTGTAGTGCAAATCAACCTTTACCTTGACGTTTACATATCAAATACCAATAAAAGGACTATTACAGTAATCAGACAGCATGTATTTCCTTAAGAATCAGCCTTTCACTTCTAGCCATGCTCCCAATTTATCAATTAATTTACCATTTGTAGCAACTGACATAAATACAACATTAAAATTACAACTCATCATTTATATCTACAACAGTATGCATAAATCTCTACTCTAGCGCCACTGTACCAAAACTTCCGCAAAGCATGACACATAATTCGGCCTCTTCCAGTAGTTGAAGAAGAATAATTCATTTAACATGCATTGGTAATCTTAGCATGAAAATACTCAATAGAAGAAGGAAAGATCATCAAAACCTCAATTTTATTCCTTTCCTCATCAAATCTGAATCCAGCAAGTTAGGGTTTGGTTGATTTACCTTGCAATTCTTGCTATTTCTGGAGAATATACTTCTTCTTCCAATGGTTTCAGCACCGATTCCTTGTGAGGAGATAGATCATCACCGGATTTGATGAAGAATTGAGAAGAAGAAGGGGTGAGAGAGGAAGACCGATCTTGCCTGCTCTATAATCGTGAAGAAAAATAATGAATTGGCTCCTGCTCATTTTTCTTTCATTTTAACGTGTTTTATTAGCAAGTGATTAGGAAAATCCTTCACTTATTTTAAAACTGTCAAAAGAATCCCATTTATCCTTTTATTTTTAGTTGCACTCTTTCCTTCTCTTTAACTGTCTTAACTGCTCACTAATTCTTCTAACTTTATATCTTGACAAGTAGCTCACTAGTTTAATTTCTTCGTAATCTTCAAGTAACTCCCTATATCGAAATATCTTTCAATTTTCTTGATAAATATGGGCCTAACCCAGCCTACCTACGAGGTGGAACATAACAATACCCCTACAAGGCAAAGCCTCGTATAAATAGAGGCCGAACCTCGCACTACACAATCAGCCTATAATTAATAGGGGCATATATTCCGCTATCATTAATAGCAACATTCCAGAATAACAATCCCTTGACATCAGTAATAGTCACTCCCACAAATATAGCCATCTTAAATGGTCCAAACCTGTTGATCAAGTCCACCTCATGGGCTCTAGCACCACCCTATTTAAAGGGTGGTGCCTAACAAACAAACGGTGCGAACTACACACACACACACTCCCTCTATTTGTCTGCAGTTGATTAGTCTACTTCTCTCTGTCTTTCCAGGTCATAGGTTCATCACTGTTTCGACATACTTGGGCTCTAGATTGGTGGTTTACTATCAATTGGCACCGTCTACTAGAAATTTGAACCCACGAACACACTTTTCTCTAGATTGTTTCTTCTCCAATCATCGCGATGGCAAAAACAAGAAAGAATGCCAGTAACATCAATAACGCCAATGAAAACCAGGACAACCCCCTTCACATAGAGGACACCCATTCCAGTTCCTCCAAAATTCAACCTCCAAACAATGGGGCAACAAAAAACAACTTTCCCCCAGTCCCGTCACTCAATCCAACTATCATCGCCGCTACCGGGACAAATGCTGCCCAACTGATCATCATCGACCCGGCTCAAATTAACCTCATATAAGCCAACATCCTTAGGGATATACAGGTCCTGATGGTCCAAACCATCCGTGCGGAACTCAACACCATACGAGGCCACTCCCTTGTGGAAAATGAGGGCAATTCCCAAAATCACCAAAACTCTTTCTGCCATGAAAATTCCAATGGAGAAAACATCAATGTTGATGACCTCATCCATCGTATCAACCTTGTTAAGGAACATGTTAAGATTCCTAATCAAGCATTCGATGACATTAAGGTCCTCTTAACACAGTTCACCAAAGACGTCCTTGCGGCCAAAGCACCACATGAGTTCAAAATTCCCACAATAGACAGTTACGATTGGCTTTCCGACTTAATCGACCATTTATAACGCTACATCTCACAAATGAAGATAGAGCGGGTGAACGACTTGATCTTATGCAAACCCTTAAGTTCTACACTCAAGGGTACAACTTCTACTTGGTTTGGCACTCACCGAGGTAAAAAGTTCAAGAATTCAAAGCTTTAGCAATAACTTTCCTCAGACACTTGATAAGGTCCAAACCACCTCCCAAAATGATTTACCACTTCTGAAAGGTTCGCCAACAAAAAGAAGAGTCCTTACAAGACTATGTACAACATTTCCAATATGAATCTGTACAGGTTCTGATAACACCCTCTCCTAGCTATGTACTAGCTTGGATCATAGGACTTGGTAACTTGGCGGAAGTGATGTGCCTAACTTGAAGAAATACTACTATAGAGATATAGATTCCTTCAAGTAATGGCAGGTGATGAAGAATGGACCAAGGACCTCAACTCAACGATGTGAGAGGAAACCCTAGGTATGATTCTTAAAGCTCAAAGGAGAACCTTAAAGGCTAAAATGGAGGAAGAAGAAGTGAGAACCCTAAAACACTTTCCTTACTTGAAGAAATATTTCATAAAATGAGTTCTAGGTTACAAATGAAGTAGATGAAGGTATATATAGGTAACAATGTCGCCTCCTCTCTTGGTATAAACCCTAATATTCTAGGGAATATGCTGTTAGGGATCCCTCCCTTGAAAGTGACCTAAACTAGATTAAGCTAAGCTAATTAAGTCTTACAACCCAAAATAGTCTTACGTGAAAGTCTTTAGCTAAGTAGGACAAAGTGAAAGCAACTCTTAGCATAGAGTAGAAGGATTCATTTTCTATGGTTGGGAGAGAGGGAACCGACCATTAATGGTGTGTAGGGGACCATTGGGTACCATTTGGGCTTGTCTTGTAAGAAGCTAACAGGATGATGTCATGTAGTCCAGGATGGTCTCTTTACATTTTTGAGGACTCTTAGGCCGATTCCGAGCTCTCCAAGGACCAAAGTGAACATTTTATAACTTCTTATGGCCGACTCTTCAAGTTAAGTACCACTTTGTAATGCTTTTGGTGACCTGTTGAAAAAGTCATTCTTTTGGTGGCCCTCGATTGGCCGGGATCATGCTGCCTTCTTCTCCAAGTATCGCGCAAATGTTGATGACACCAAGTAAGGTCTTCTTGCATCCTTCTTAAAGCCCGATTCCCATGATCTCCAACTTGAGGTGCAAGATTTGTGAATCTTCCACTTGAGCATCCTTCTCGACCATGGTCTCCATGAAGGCATTGAGACACTCTTTTGATCTTCTAGACTTGGCTCTTGTCATAGGTCCTCCTGGGCCTTGAAGTGGTCCACTTGCTTGCTTTAGAAGTTCATTGGTCAAGGATGAAGCTTGCATTGGGGTCATGTCCTCATCAACCCCTCCCTCTTGAATTGAATCCATCCTCGGATTCACCTCATGTTCTTCTTCACCTACAAAGGGGGATAAATCACAAACATTAAAAGTACAATGCACATTATAGGAACCATCGTGTGGTAGATAAAAAATGTAAGAATTCTCCCCTGTTTTCTTCACAACCCGAAAGAGGCCATCTCCTCTTAGGTTAAGCTTGTTCTTTCTTGCTTGAGGGAACCTTTCCTTCCTCAAGTGTAGCCATACCTAATCACCTTATTCAAAAATGATTGACTTTCTCCCTTTGTTGGCATGCCTTTCATATGCCTCATTTTCCCTCTTAATTTGATGATGCACCTTCTCATCTAGCTCTTTCATCTTTTGTGCTTTCTTCTCACCTACAACATCAACTACATCTGAAAGAGGAAGTGCAATCATATCCAAGGGGTTAAGGGGTTTAAAACCATAAACCACTTTAAAATAGCTATAGAAAGTAGTAGAATGAAAGCTCATATTTTATGCAAACTCTACATGTGGTAGGAATTTCTTCCATTCTTTTAGATTCTTTTTAAGCAAATTCCTAAGGATAGTGATTACGGTCTTATTTTTTACCTCAATTTGACCATCAGTTTGGGGGTGGCTACTAGTAGAGAACAATAACCTAGTTCCTAACTTATACCATAACACTCTCCAAAAGTGACTTATGAACTTGGAGTCCCTATCACTTACTATTGTCCTAGGCAAGCCATGGTACTTGATAACCTCCCTAAAGAAAAAATCAGCCACATGCTTAGCATCATCAGTTTTCTTGTAAGGTATGAAATCAACCATTTTTTAGAACCTATCCACTACCACAAACATTGAGTCATGTCCCTTACTAGTCCTAGGCAAGCCCGAAATAAAATCCATGCTAATGTCTACCAATGACATGCAAGGAGTAGGTAATGGAGTATATAACCCATGTGGCTTCTTCTTGGACTTGGCTCTTTGGCAAGTGACACATTGGTGGTAAACCTTCTCAACATCCCTCCTCTAGTGTGGCAAAAAGAAGTGCTAATTCATGACTTTAAGTGTCTTTGGCACTCCAAAGTGCTTGATTAAGCCTCCATCGTGAGCTTCCTACATCAAAAGTTCCCTCATGGAACTCCTAAGAATGCACAACTTATTAGACCTTAAGAGATATCCATCAAACAAGTAGAAAAGACCAACACCCGAATGCATACAATCTTTGTAAACAACACCAAGAACATGATCATTCTCATACATGCTTTTGATATGCTCAAATCCTAATATCTTTGTGTCTAATGTAGCAAACAAGGTGTATCTCCTAGACAATGCATCCCCAACCACATTTTCTTTTCCCTTCTTATACTTGATCA
>JBBYHH010106132.1:0-23883 GCA_038382905.1 Daphne laureola
TATAAAGTCAAAAAAATTTACTAAATTTGTATAACTTTAACATATTTGATTTCAAAATTACTTTCAATCGCCATATAAATATTAAATTAACATCTAATTCTATTTTTACTTATCATTACATCAAATTCAACATTCTCTAAAGAACAAATAATTAAAAAGTATATACCGACAGACAGTCTGTCGATGGTTTCAATATACCGATAGACAGTCTATCGGTGTATGGTCGCTGGAGACCTACCGACAGACTGTCTGTCGGTATTATCGACAGCTCGTCCGTCGGTCCTACCGACAGCAACAAGTCTGTCGGTCTAAGCTGTCGGTAAATGACATTTTTCTAGTAGTGTTACATGCGATCCGACCCGTCTCTGGATAGGTCCTTGAACTTGTTCTCCAGGGCTTTGTCCCTTCCCCTTTGTGTCTCCGATTTTTAACGGCCTGATTTAGAATAAAAATCATTCCCTTCACACAAAAAAAAAAAAAAGAAGAATTTCACAAACATATAATTCCAACTCTATAATTCTTAAAAAATTAAAATCATAGAATGTATAACAACATTAATTCTATAATACTTAATTAGAATAGAGATTTGACTTTCATGTTTCAAGGTTTAATATTTTTTTACAAAATTATAAAGATAAATAGTGGAAAAAATTAATAAAAAACTATATTTAGAAAATTTATATTTCAAATTATGATATGAAAATTTATTTTTATGATTCAAATTAGAAAGATGTGCTATGCTAGGGTTTCCTCCAAATTTTCCTCTTCTTCTTCTTCTTCTTCTTCTACTCAATCCCACAGTCGCCGCCAGTCACCCTATGTCGTTGTCATCCTGCCGCCAGCCACCGGCTTAACGTCCGGTCCTCCTGCTCTATCCGGCCCCTGGATCCGATTGATGTTTCGTTCAACATGGAGCCATCGTCAGATCGCATTCCCTTCCTTCTTTTGGTAGCTTCCGTCTTCTCCATTGTCAAGGCGAGAACCGACCAATGCGCCTACACAGCCGGCCAACTCGTCCGTTCTGAGTGGCTCCTGAGCGTCAGCCTCAGTGGTTCGGTGGATGGCAGCGTCGCGTCATTCTTGCTTTCCATCGATGGGAAGGCCGTCAACTGAATTTCATATGGTTAATGGATGCCTCCGGCCATCGTCAATTGATCTGTCAACATCCTCCAAAGATTCTTGCCCTCAACGAACCAATCGTCCGGGATGTACTAGGATAAACAAGGAGGGATTGGATTTTACAAGGGAGACATGTCTCAAGTTTCTTAGAAGTCTCGGTATTTAGCAGAGAAGAAGGTCTTGTTATGAGGACTCGGGTAAGTATGGAATTATACCATATATACCATCATTTACTCAACTTTTGGAAAGACTTTGCAAGGCAGGGAATCGCTCCCCTTATGGGTGGTAAATCGTGGCTTGCTTGGGTTGAGGGACTACCAGTCCGCAGGCGACTACGTCTGAGTTGCCTATCTTTCTTCAGGGATGTTTGGGCCACACAATTTTGGCTATTATTTAGCATTCTGTGTAGGCTCCTATCTCGATTAGGTTTTGTAGGTATAATTATTTATTTCAGATTTTCTTGTTTTCTGTGTTTAGATTTTACTCCACGCCATTTGGCTTCAGTTTGGTGGCTTTAGTACTTAGAAATTGCTTATTTTGTCAACCATGCTTACTTCTTGGATTTCCTGCTAGCGCATTGACGTGGTGTCGCGATACCATTTTGCTCACCTAGAGCATGCGAGAGGTATCAAATTCCATATTTTGACATTTTATCCGTCATGATTTTTATAGTGTTCTTAAATCTCTTGAGACAGAGCTGGAAATACTCGAAGTTTTGCTTTGGGGTTACAAACATTTCTACTTGTACTCTTCTTAGTTTAGCACTTAGTTTTCAGGTAGATGAGTGAGTGGATCCGCTTCGCATTGTAGCTATGTTGGCTTGCTTTGTAATATGCCAATATTAATAAAGAAAGCATATTGTTTCAAAAAAAATATATGATATGATATGAATAAGAATTATTTAACTTAAAATGCCTAAATACTCATGAAAAAAAATCATAGAATAAATAATGTGGAACAACAAAAACAAATGTATGTGTTTTTTGAGGATGAATGAATTCTATTAATATTCACCTAATTATAGATTGGTACGCTAAACTCTGTTGTGAATCGTTCATGGAAGTGCCTAAACATGACTCCGGCTCACTGAGTACCTAAGGATGCTAGTGGTTACGTCAACTATAACAATGACCCTATTTTACCGGAATTAAGTTGTGGTTATGATTCTAAAATCCTAAGATCAGAAATTATGTGAAAAATGAACTTATTCGAGAAAATCCTAAGTTCATGCAACTCAGTATCGAAATGAACGGTGTTAGAATCAAAGTGTGTTGAGTTTTTTTTTTGAACGACAAAGAGCCATTATGATTAAACAACAGAAAAAAGACCCAATCTCGAAACAAAATACGAAAATCAAACCCACAACTCGCGTGCGAAAAAAAACATAAGCAACAACGAAGAACAAACGAACTGAGGCAAAGAGCAAAGTATTGGAAAAACCAACAAAGTAGGAAAGCCGAAAGTAGTCATAGTAGGCATTGATCATAGTAGCTCGTAGTAGCATGAACAGGCTCCGATATCGTGCAATTTGGGACCTAAAACGTATCAAGAGACGCATGAGAATGTCATACAACAACATCCATTTTCAAAAAGCTAGACGGCCCTTCACCATGCAGGTGTTATCACTATGCCAGTGATATGGTCTCGATAACGAGGAACCCGTTACTAAATCCGTTATCATTGGTAATGGGGAAGACCGTTACTGCAGACGTTACTAAAATGAGTGTCTCCTTCCACTAGGGCATTATCAGAAGCGTTACTATTGATAACGGGCTTGTAACGCACATGCCCGTGACCAGTCCTGTCGCCAGAGTTGCCACCTGGCACAACTGGTACTAACCTTTTTTTTTTTTCCTTCATTTTTTAATTTGTTTAATTTATAATGCTGATTTATAATATAAATTAGTAACTATTATTTATAAGTTAGAATTAATTGCAGAAATGAGAATAATTATATTAATACAATAAATATTATATTAATAATAAAAGCATCCGAAATTAAATTGTTTATACAAACTGGTCTACGAGGGAGGAAATTTGAAGTCGTCCTTCCGGGTGTCACGGTTCGACGATTGTTGCGACGACGTCTCTGACGGCCCCTGAAACCTTAACCCAAACTGGAACCCATCCCAATCGGTGTCGTAACACGATCTCATATCAATGAGTTCCGGTCTCTGAACTCATAGTGATATGTCGTCGGCTCCTCTTGTTGCACTTCCGGCTCGTAATCTGTCCTACGAATGAGGGGACCACGAGATATAGGGGTCTGGTACGGTGGTGCCTTGTAGAAATTCGTCCCACGAATGATGGGATCATGAGATACAGGGGTACAGTCTGGCGCGGTGGTGTCTGCTGTTGTTGCCCCTGTCGAGTGGTTGCGGGGTCCCTGGGAGGATGATACCCTTGCAACCAAGCCTTGGGGCACATCGTATTCGTACATCATGCCTTGATCAATCATCCGATTCTAGATGACGATGAACGATGCGTCGCACGCCCACGCCAAGTGGTCCGTATAACGCCGCTGGTCGGCCATGTAAAGGTCATACTCTGCCTGAAATGGTAACGAGACAAGGGTAATGCTTTGGGCATTACTAATTGTCGGGGCCGCTTTTTTACTATTTTTTACCCTTGGTAATGGGTTGTCCGTTAGTAAGCCTGTTACCAGGGTTAATACAACTACATAGTGTATTGAAGCGGCCATACCACCTATAGAAGACATCAACCAAAACCAGCAACCAACAAACCAAACAAACAACCATAGAAGAAAAAACCAACACAATAAATGCAAAAGCCACACACGATGTCCAAAAGACAGAAAACAGAGCAATCCAGACGATCCTCACTTTCAGGCAGCTCCATATTCAGAGAATCATGGCTCTGGGTGGGGTGCGAGCTCCCCTAAACCCACTAGACTATGATCCACGTCGTCTCTACCACAACATCCGACAAATGAGGATTATGCTCATGTTGAAAATCCTGCAATCCCACTCGACCTTGTTCCACTGCGTCAAAGCCTCTATCACAAAAGGCTTTTTCCTCGGGCGACAAACATTGAGACCAATAGTTACCACTACTCTACCTCTGTCACGACTTTCAGACCGATTCATACGTACCTCCAAACCACTTAGAAGTTGAGGAAGGTTGAGAAATGAAGATATTCTTTTACCGACACCTCAACCAACGCAAGAGCACTTGTGACCTCACCCGAGAGGTTTCCCTTAACTTCCACTGGAATAGGTAAATGGGAGGGCATAATAGGCGACCACTGCCAACCATTCCCAGCATAAGAAGACACTGCCTTTGACTGTGCCTCCAACAAGTTAGAGGACGAACCAACCCCAGTGGGAGTAGACACCACCATCGGCAACGTCTCCGTGGATAGTGTAGCACGGATCGAAGAGACGCGTCGCAGAGCTCTCACTCTCATCCAATCCCCAAACTGGAGGGGAGTTGCATCATCCTAAACCCGAACAAGACATTCCTTGAGAACATGAGCGAAAATGAAAATCTGATAGATGATCTTCTTGCCAGTACCATCCACCACTGTCTGCACTACCCTGCGTAGCGGTTTTGTTATATCCACAAAAATGTGGATCTGTAAAAGTGTGCTGATTTTTTTTAGAAAGGCGAAATAATATGATTAACAAAAAAAGATCAGAGGTTCATACAAGCTGATAAATAAGCAAAAATGTGAGAAACAGTCCCCAAAAAATAAAGACCAAACTAGTATGTTTTTGAGGTATGAAGAAGAACCCCGAGCGTGGGTACTATAGTGGCAGAGGGCGTATCCATATTTATCATAAAATTGATTTGGTTGCACCTGTGAATGCATGAGAATGTCGTACAGCAGCATTCGCTGAAGCGAAGCAAAACGCCCCCTCACCATGCAGGTGCGAATGAAACGAGTCCACCATCATAGACTCCACTCAGGATGGGTCCCCAAACCCAAAGCAATGCAGCACCACCAGACGCGGCAACCAGAATAGAACCTTAACAAACCAAATAAGCAGGAAAGTAGATAAAACAAAAATCTAAACCATAGATAGGATACTAATAGGGTCCAAACGAAATTTGGAGCAAACCCAATCGCCTGCATTAGGCTGCTCTAATCCTTGCGCATCATGGCCTTTGGTGGGGCGGGTTCACTCTCATCCCCACCGGACAATTAAGCTTTCTACCTTCTTCCTCTCGATTCACACATCATCCCATCTCATCCAAGCCTCCCATCCTCGGTTGGAGCCCCAACCATGCAGCAGCGACACCAGCAACGTTGAGCCCGAAGGGTGGCCTTTTCTGGTGGAAACTCTATCGGCTGACCCACCCTATGGGCCAAACATACCCCCTGTGATACTGGCGAGCCCACTGTGGCCCTCGGCCAGCCTGCTCGGAGAGGCCCTCGGCAAGCCTCCTGGAAAAGAGATCGGTTGATCTCTGACCAAAACTCATCGGTGACGAAAAGCCAGGCACGCATGAATTCGAGCGGAGAACGCACCAGAGTACAACCAGGGGCGGTCCGCTCCTCGCTAGAAACAAATTGATTCCTGGGTCGCCGCATTGACGAATGGTGAAGCCGGAATCGTGGGCGGCCCTGGGCAGGTACAGCGGAGGCATCCTGGCTAGCAAGGGAAATAGGCCGGTGAGGAAACTGGTTGTGCGACCGACCGCGCAGCGACGCGGTGGCAATAGACCTAGGTTCGACAACGGTGAAGGCGCGAACTGAACAGAGATGATATGCGGCGGCGCTGCTGGTGAAGAGAAGACCTAGCGGCAGCGCTTCCATTTTTTGTGTTTACTCGCTTAACTTTTAAAGCAACAGAGATTGCTTTAAAAGTGTGTTGAAATTAATAGTTCAAGAAACTGAATTAATCGACTCATAATTCACTCTATGAGATATTCCAGTTGGTATAATTCAGAGTACAATTTTCATTTTGCCTAAAAAGTTGTATATACTATAGCTATAGTTAGTCAAAACCTCAGCATGCCAAGGGGAACAAAAAGAGAGAGGGGAAAAAAAACAAAGTGAAATCTTGAGAAGAAAAAAAAAAAAAGATAGAAAAATAAAACAAAGTGAAATAAAGATCTTTGAAGAACACTTATGCATGTCGATCTCTATTTCGGGTCTGTCATTTTCCTCACTCTTTCTCAAACTTCCTCACTTTAGAATTGAAATACATATTTATCTCTATATATCACATCAATTTCCAAAAACATTACATAGCTAATAATTAACCTACCCCAAAATTACCCACCGAAATTGCTTAATTCTAAAACTTAAAAATAAAATAATGGTGAACCTAGCTTAAATTTTAGGCTTGCTTTTTCAATCATAAAAACCTTAAACTTACTCGTATTTATTTATTTTAAATTAGAAACGTCCCCTATTTGCTTCATAAGATTTTGAAAGTTTTTTAGATCGTTGGAGTTTGAGATCAAAACGGCAAAGATTTTGCGAAATCTAAAAAGAACAGAGAAGAGAGTGATCAAAACTACATATAATTATAAAAACGTAAAATATGCATGTATATATTCCAATCTAATCTCAATACTTATCTTCGCATATTTAATTAAGATAAAAATCAACAAACCCTAATTTTTGGTTTATCTTTTATCTGATTCACTATAAATAGAGAACTTGATCCCGTTGAACTTCTTAGAAAGCAGTAAACTTTTCAATGGCAGCTCCAAAATCTAACCATTTCTTCACTCTTTCTTTTCTGTATTTTTCTTCTTTAATTCTTTCTTCTTTCGCTCTCAATGTTTCCTACGATGGAAGAGCTCTTTTACTTGATGGAAAACGCAGAGTTTTGGTTTCTGGTTCAATCCACTACCCAAGAAGCACCCCTGAGGTATATATATATATATATATATATATATATATATATATATATATGTTCATTCATTAATTAATTTGTTTGTACATGTTAATTATAATGGTTTAATTAATCATGTTTAATTAATTAATTATAGATGTGGCCGGAGCTAATCAGGAAATCGAGAGAAGGTGGATTGGATGCTGTTGAGACATACGTTTTTTGGAACGTTCATGAGCCTGTTCGTCGTCAATATGATTTTGACGGGAATTTGGATCTTATTAGATTCATTAAAACTATTCAATACGAAGGATTATACTCAATCCTTCGTATTGGACCGTATGTCTGTGCTGAATGGAATTATGGGTAATTTTTAAGAATTAATACAGTATGTCATTTATTATTTATTTCATTAATTAAACATATGTATTCGATAATATATTTTCTTCTTCTCAAAGCGGCTTGCCTGTTTGGTTGCATAACATGCGTGACATCCAGCTTCGTACTGATAATAAAGTTTTTATGGTAAAGACATTCAATAAGTATTTTATATTAATCCTTATAATTAACTATTTTCTGATTAGTATTTTATTTTTTTAATAGAATGAAATGCAAACCTTTACGACTATGATTGTTGACATGTTGAAAAAAGAGAAGCTTTTTGCATCACAAGGAGGCCCTATTATTCTTGCTCAGGTACATATAATTTTTATTATAATCCAGTTAACAGACATATCTATAATTTTTATTTTATTCTGTGTATATATATATATATATATATACTGACGTTTTTAGTATTATACGTGAAGATTGAAAATGAATACGGAAATGTGATGGAGTCATATGGAGAAAATGGAAAAGCTTATATTAATTGGTGTGCAAAAATGGCGTCTTCTCTAGATATTGGTGTCCCATGGATTATGTGCCAACAGAAAAACCCTCCTAAACCTATGGTAATTAAAAGCTTTGATTTCATTTTTATTTTTAATTTTTTAGAAGGTTTTGATTTTAATTTAATATTATATCTTCACTTTATTTTTTTGCTAATACATATTCCCATTTTTATTAATTAATGAAAAAATAGATTGAAACTTGCAATGGCTGGTACTGCCATCAATACTATCCCAGTGACCAAAACCAACCCAAGATCTGGACTGAAAATTGGACAGGATGGTACGTTTAATTCATTATCTATTTTATTTTATTTTTGAAGTTTAATTAGTTTTAAACAGTAGAAAAATAAATTGATTTAATTTAATTTCTTGATATTTATATATATACAGGTTTCAGAGCTGGGGAGGTGCACGTCCTCACAGGACTGCTGAAGATCTTGCTTTCGCTGTTGCACGATTCTATCAACTTGGTGGAACACTCCAAAATTACTATATGGTCAGCACTGAAGATTAATTAAATTTAATAATTAACTAATTTTCAATTAAGTAATTAATTGTCTTTCACATAATTAATCAATATTTCTGTTAATTATATAGTATCATGGAGGAACCAATTTTGGTAGAACATCCGGTGGACCATATATTACTACAACTTACGACTATGATGCTCCACTTGATGAATATGGTATGTCTTTTTTATTGAATATTTTTATTAAAAAATCATAAAAATAGAATAATATTTATTTTTTTATTTTACTTCATTGAGTAAATGTTAATTTGTTGTTTTTTTGTTTTGAATAAAAAAAAGGTGGTTTGAACCAACCAAAATATGGCCATTTGAAGCAACTCCATGATGTTCTTCATTCCATTGAGGATGTTCTTACTTATGGCAATGTTTCCTATTTTGATGCACCACCCACTGATATTAAGGTAATTATTAATTAATTAGGTTTAAAAAATAAATGCTTCTATATTTAGAGGTAATTAATTAATATTGATTAATGTAAAATAAAATAAAATGAATATTTTTCATGATCATCATCAGGCCACCATGTACACAACTGAAGAAATGTCAAGTTGCTTCTTAAGCAATGAGAATACAACTACTGGTTTCTCAGTGAGTTTCCAAGGAGTTGATTTCTTTATCCCTCCTTGGTCTGTTACCATTTCAGCTGACTGCAAGACACAGACTTTCAACACAGCTAAGGTACATATACATTTTTGTCATTCCTGTTTTGTGGAATTTTTGTTCGACACTCATGTAACGAAAAAATAATATCTTCCCCAACCCCATGATTGAGTCGCAATTGGTGAATGGAGAATCTCAGGAAATTTCTTTTTGGTTATTTATTATCGGTCACCTCATGTAACGAAATCAAATAGGTGAGTCGAGTGTTGGATACCAATTTTGTTTTGCGTGTTTCCCCCCTCCCTCCCTATCTCGGATAATTTTCTTTGCATCCAATTAACCTCTTTTGAGTTGGGTGCGTTTGCTAGTTATCTGCTTCATCAAGGGGATTGGCGGGGGTTTGCAATCCGATCTATCTTATCCTTTGCTCGAATAAAATTTGGTGACCTAAAATCTAAAATTTGTAAATTCTCTTTTATATAAATAAAATAGCTAGTTGCTTTTCAAAAATATATATATATATATATATATATATATATATATATAACTAGTGACTATACACATTGATTTATTGTATGTATACAGATCATTAACTTTATATACAGATTACTTAACTTTATTAATTTATAAATTGAAGGTGAACACTCAAACAAATGTGATGGTTAAGAAGAGTGAAGAAGAATCAGAATCAAAGCTGGATTGGTCATGGAGACCTGAGAATATTAACAAGGCTATTGTCACAGGAAAAGCCCACATTTCTGCAAATAGACTCATGGACCAGAAAAGGGTTTCAACTGATGCTTCTGATTATCTCTGGTATATTAACAGGTAATTAATTAATATATATATATATTATTGAATATTTTAATTTTTGCTACCACAATTAATAATTTATTTTGATATACATAATTATATCTATTATTGGATTTATTCACACAGATTTAATGTTAAAGAGGATGATCCAATCTTAACCAAAAACTTGTCAATCCATATAAACTCTACCGGTCAAGTCCTTCATCTCTATCTTAATGGACAACATATCGGTAACTAATTACCATTAATTATTAATATTTCGTTTCTATATACTATTAATCTGTAATTATTATAATTATTCATCATAAATTGAGTTAATTTTTGTAATTATTTTGCAGGGTCAGCGTGGGGAAAATACGGCCTTGTCCAGAAAGACTTATTTTTCCACAATATCACGTTAAAACCTGGAGATAACTTGATCTCTTTACTCAGTGCAACAGTTGGTTTCGAGGTAATTATAAATAATTAAAAAAAAATAAAAAATCAGTATAGTATTTAAATTATTTTTCTTATATATCATGCATTCTAGTAACTAATTTTAGTGCTTAATTAAATAAATTTACCGCAGAATTATGGTCCATTTTATGATTTGAAGACGAACGGTATCACTCCGGGTCCAGTTGAACTGATTGGTTATAACGGCGATGATGAAATCGTTAAGGACCTATCTGGAGATAGATGGAACTATAGGGTCGGATTGGAAGGATTTGATGATTCTGAGTACTTCAAATTGGATTCCACTTTTATGTGGTCTAAGATAGCTCTTCCCATACACACGATGATGACTTGGTACAAGGTAATAGTTAATTTCATTTAATTCCCTACATTACCCTTGATTTTGAAGATTTTGTTGATTAGAGTGCACTAAGTTTGTTTTATTACATATAGACCACTTTCAAAGCCCCGTTGGGAATGGAGCCTGTCGTCGTGGACCTGAA
Source organism: Daphne laureola (assembly GCA_038382905.1). NCBI lineage: Eukaryota > Viridiplantae > Streptophyta > Magnoliopsida > Malvales > Thymelaeaceae > Daphne > Daphne laureola. The sequence continues at coordinate 10,703 of JBBYHH010106132.1, forward strand.
GGGCATGGGTAAAGGAATGGCATGGGTTAACGGCTTCAGCATTGGCCGTTACTGGCCGAGCTACATGGCTAATGATAGCGGTTGTGAAGACGGACCTTGTGACTACAGAGGTTCATATGACAACAAGAAGTGTCTTTCGAAATGCGGCGAACCCACACAAAGATGGTAGTTACTAATTAACTCAATTAACTTATACTGCTGTTTTACATGCTAAATTTTTATAAAGTGACTATCCATTATGTTTCTCTTGCTTTAATCGACTAATTTTAGGTATCACGTGCCTCGTTCGATTTTGGAAGACAGTGAGAACACGTTGATCTTGTTCGAGGAGTTCGGTGGCAATCCGACAGATGTTAAATTCGAAACGGTGTCGGTTGGGTCTGTTTGTGCGAATGGTTACGAAGGGAATGTTGTAGAGTTATCTTGTGGACATAAGCAAATCAAAGAGATCAAGAACGCACATTTCGGAAACCCTAATGCCGTTTGCGGTTCTTCGTTTGACAAAGGCACTTGTGGATCTGAAAACGATGTCGTCTCATTAGTTGAACAGGTGATTAATTAATGCTCTACAAAAACACTTCTCTTTAATTAATCCATTTAATTTTATTTATGCTAACTAATGATTTTGCTTTATTGTTGTTAAATTTTATATTTCAGGAGTGTGTTGGGAAAGAGAGTTGCGTTATTGAAGTTTCAGAGGAGAAATTGGGCACCACGAATTGTGGCAAGATGGAGAAGAGGATAGCTGTTGAAGCTATCTGTGGTTAGAGTAATTAATTAATTAATCAGGAGAATTAACTGGTTAATCTTATTTTCATTTTATTAATTTAGGGTCTCCATTAAATTAAGTAAAGTTGATTTAGGTTAACTTTCTTATTTTTATCGAACCTCTCATACTCCAAGCAAGGAGTGTGTACTCTGAATTTTCGCCCTAGCATTGGTATTTTTCTGGACCATATGGGTTGATGTATTAATTAGTTTAAATTAAACTTCTCTTCAAACATGGAGTATATTAATTTGTCAATCTCTCCTCCCTTTCATTTTTTTTTTGTATTATTTTATTTTAATTTATTGACTAAAATATTCTAAAGTACAAAATGAATAAACTTATATGTATTTTTTTTTTTTTTGAACTTTCTAAGAATAGTTTATTAAAAAAAATTAAGAAATTTGACTATCTAAAACAATATTGTTGAATGGTAGATGCAGGTTAGCTAAACCTTTTCACTAGTACCCAAAAAAGTAGCTATATTGTGCTTGTGCGCAGTGTATATATATAAGAGTTACTACAAACCATACTCGTCTTCATCTCCATCTCCATCTCCATCAACCTTTTAATACAACCCCATGTTTTGTGGTAACTTTGCTTTTTCGAGATTTTCGTCATAGCCACATTATTCTCAATTATGTCAACAATAGTCAATTCCGATTTAGAAAATACATACTCGTGCATCTCTGCTACTACCATCATTCTTCTGATAATTTTATATTTTCTTACAAATCATCACATTTACCACGCTTATTGTTTTCATCAACAAAATTGGGTTCTGACTAAGAAACACATGTATTCAGGTTTTCCGGTTACCATCACTATCGCCATAATGGTTCTTGTGATATTACCTTGTCTTAAATAGATTCCTGAATAAAATGATGATCTACTTCATGAGATGATGATAACGAAGTACAATATTTTGACACGATCAAAATTAATATATAGTCGTGGTGTTCATACTTTACGTACAAAATGATGTTCAAACCATGCATCTCAACAATTATTCTTGCGATATTGTTCAAGAGAAGTCATGTTTCAATATTTAAACAACGTTGCCGATCAGGTTTAAGGAGATATTGATCAACCATGCAGATCAACACTTATTATGACGATTTTGTTCAAAACAAATCATGGTGTTGATCAACATTTAAAATGGTGATCAAGCATGACAACATTATCGATCACATGTACAAGGGATGTTGATCACCATGCAGATCAACATTTATGATGGCGATGTTGTTCAAGATAACTCATGTTGTTGTTCAACATTTAAAATGCCATATCTCTTCTAGGAATCATCAACATCATAGAGTCAAAGGAATTGTTGAAGAAATACATATATCTATATATAAATCACACATGGAGTCGTCATGGACATAACGAAGACGTACATCAATTCTTACTTTACATCAATAATTAAACAAATGGTGTGAAAAATGTACCAAAACAAATGGTGCGGAAATAAAAATCGAATCGAAACGTACAACATGCGTGAGAAAGTACTACACACGTCCAAATTAATCATGTATCCTGAAGGCATCAACAATGCGATTAGTTTGAAGGAGGAGGAGCAAGGAAGGGAATGGACGTCGGAATGGTTGTTGGGATTGAAGGCATGGCGGGTAGAGGAGGCAGAATTAGCTTAGGCAAGCTTGGAAGTGTGCCTGTAGGCTGTGAGATTGATGGCACAATTGGCATAGTCGGTTGTGGGATTGATGGCACAGTTGGCATAGTCGGCTGTGGGATTGATGGCACAGTTGGCATAGTAGGTTGTGGGATTGATGGCACAGTCGGCTGTGGAATTGTTGGCAGCGTCGGTTGAGGCAAGTTTGGGATTGATGGCATCGGCGGGAGGCTCACTTTCGGCAACGAAGGCAGTTGTTGAAGCTGGCGAGCTGCGAAGCTAACTGACATGACCATGAACAAGGTGAACACAAAGCTACTCAATCTTATTGAGCCTGCCATATTCGGATGATGATTGATGATGATCTTACTTGGTTGCTATTGTGTTTGAGTTAGCTAGGAATGATGAGGGCTTTACTGATTTTGGTGTATATACTACATATATACAGCATGCATATGTGTGATGTGAGGATTGCTAATTTTTGTTGTTGTGTTTTGTTTATCTAATTATGTTGTTTGGTCACCTAATCATTTAACTTCTCATCTCACCCTCTCCTAATTCATTTCTCCATTCCCATTCTCAATTTTAACGTCTCATACTTCTACAGCAATGCTAATTGGTGGTTTATCTAACATAGACAACTTACCCTTTTCTAGTTTTTCAAATAGCAGTATTTTCAAAAACTTGTTTCAAATTAACACAATAGTTGTTCATAAGTTTATAGTAGCAAATTTGCCCTTGGACCCACCTCATATGTATTCTACAACGTAGAAATTAGATTTGACACGATTCATTTTTTTGCTTAACAACAATCTTTTCAGGTTTTAGTTGGGTTGGTTATTATCATGCCTCTTTTGAGATATAATATCGTCAGTTATATTTTTATCATGCACAAAACTAGAATGTGAGATATTGTTAAAAGAATGATAAACTCGTTACCACTCGACCCAAAAAATAGTTGGTCTTAATATAATTTATATAACATTTTGACATATCTAGTCAATATTTTTCTACATTATCTAGGTTGTATATTTATTTCTAAAAACAAAATCTTATTTTTTACATTCCCTAGAAGATGGGCGAGAGAATAGCTTTAGGCAGATTAACATTTTATTATTTTACTCCTACTTGTACTACACATAATAAGAATAAAATGGATAGTAATTATATAAAATGAATCAGTTTTAAATCCATTTTTACCTCGTTTTAAAAAACAATCATGTTCAAATTTTGAATTATTTCTGGAAAAAAAAATTCAGTTGGTCGTGAACTGACCCCTAGTATGAGGTGACGGTTCTTAGTACTTTGACCATGTTTGTCCTTTTGCTTATGCCTCTAAATTAATTTCCTTTTGTAATCTTGGTGCTGGCCACTTTTCGATTTACTTCATGTTTGTCCTCTCTTGCCTTCTTAGTTGGCTTTAGTGACAGCTCTTTTAATGAACTGGAAGCTGTCTAATTTTTTTTAAGAGGAATGCTTAACATTTAATACCAGCGGCAAAAAATTAAAAAAGTAACAGAAACAGAGACCAACCCTTGTACAGACAATAAAACTTGCTCTAAGGAGGGATGAGCATAATGCAACCTAACAACCACATAACCTTCGTAACTTAAGGTTACATGACAAGAAAAGCAAAGAAATTCTCTCAATAAAAATGACAATCTAAACAAAGATAGAATGTACATCATGACAAAAACAAGTTGGTAAATAATAAACTGGTTGAGTCCACATCTGACTATGATGTGATCTTTAAAATGCCCTGGGTTTGAAACATGTATATGTGGTCACAGTCATGTTTCTAGTAAAATTTTATAAATTGTGATGGTCACACTACAATAAAAACTGTTTTTAATGACATTTTTATTATGACCTTTAACACAAATGTCAGTGTAACCTTCTACAGGCGAGCCCAACTATCGAAAGGTCATTAATAATAATTAAAAAAATGAGTGGAAAAATGAAAAGAAATGTCAAAGGCACTATTCCACTATGCGTTTTTTTTTTAAAATTTATTTCTCCCAATTTTTTTTGCCAGACCGGAGTGTGTAACTTCAACATCATCCATCAAGACCTGATCCTTCAACTTCTTCGCCTCTAGAGTATTTCTATTCAGAAAGGTATTTCTCTTCCGAAAAGTGATTTCTATTCAGGTTTGACCTTGGTATTTTTCTTTCTGCGGATTTGAAAATTCTCATCTAATTACTTGTTTCATTGATTGCTTAATGCTTGTCTTTTAAGTTGATTTATTTTCACTGTAACAGGACAACTCAATGTAGATCTAGTTTTCGTTCATGGAATAACATGTCACAAGATAGTGCCTAGATTTGAAAGCAGGTCTTTTCTTTTTCGTAATTTTTTTTTGTGGAGTAGGTTCTTTGGCTTGTATAGTGTTATGGTCTCAATGCTCGAAGTATTGAGATGAAACAAAATACTCGTAAAGCATCGAGGAATATATCTGGGTTCACGAATTTGTTGACAAAATTTAAGTAGTGGTTGGAAAATGCTTGTTGTCTGGTTCATGGATTCTTGGAATGTTTTTTGGGCACATTACTGCAATAATGATTCCTTGGTATTATGCAGTAAGTATTAAATCTTGTTCTGCGTTCTTGGATATGAAGATCCACGAATTGGAAATTTTTCGATTCACATCTGAGTCTGTGAGCGAGGGACACCCGGACAACTCTGTGGCCAGATCTTTGATGCTGGCTTTGATGCTTGCCTGGAGCAGGACCCCGACAACAAGGTCGCTTTCTAGACCTACACCAAGACTAACATGGTTATGGTCTTTGGTGAGATCACCACCAAAGCTAATGTCACTACAACAAACTGTGGGGCATTGGTCCATGTATCTTACGAGTACCACTATAGCTTCTGTAACCAATTTTCAACTCGTTATTAATCGTATATTGAGATTTACTTGATTCTGTGATATGGTGATTCTTCTAATTTTATTTGTTGGACCTTGCTAGTTGAAGTATCCTTATGAGATATTAATTTAAAGCTATGCATAATCAGATAAATATTTTTTTCCCTGCCGCTCTGAAGCGAAGCAGGAGATTGTCGAAGAAAAAGAAGATGTGATGAGGTAATTCCTATTTCAATTTTATCCTTTCAAATGACTTTTGTTATTTATTTTTCCTGTCTGACTTGTGAATATTGGTTGACGTTGTGGCAGAAAATGGTTTTCAATGAGTAAGATGCTTAAGACTGATAAGAATTTTGGTATTGCAGCATCGTTCATGAAGTTAGTACTCTTTTTTTATTTTTGTTTCTTTTAGTTGAACATAGTTTGAGAATTGAGATGCTTGTTAGCATGGTAGTCTCTATAGAATGAATTAAATTGAAAACTTATCAGTTTACTGGAAAGGTGCATTTTGGGTTTTAATGCTATCACTTTCTAAGTACTTGATGCTCATATACTTGCTCAAACTTCTAAATTTTAACTGTGTTTTACCTGTTTTTTTCTCTGCTTTGCTAGTAAAATCTGTTTAGAATTCCAAACATGATTAAATGCTTGTTTACAATCAACTTGAACTACTGAAGCACAAGTCTAGGGATGGGAAACTTGTAACTACTGAAGCACAAGTAGCTTTGGTGCGACACATTTGTCTTTGTTTATCTTCTTTTCTGATTTTTTAAGATTAATTTATTTCCAGCTTTAGTTGTAACAATGGTGGACAATATTTTACTAATTCTTATCCTATAAATGTAGGATAAGATTCAAGAGATACTTCAAGATGAAGATGCTGAAGTTCAGGATTCTGGTAATGATGCTGATGCCTTTGCTCCTATTGACAGGGACATTTTATCTCGGGTTCTTGGATCGGAACGGAATGGCAGTGTTCGTGGCCTAGGCTTTGGAGTTACACCTAGGATCTTCACAAAGTCAAATTGCGACATTATCCAAGAGAATGATGGGCTGAGACATGAGAATATTGAACTAAAGGAGAAACTTGATTTGTTAACCAAAAAGGTAGATACATTAATTCAATTGGAGGAAACACGCAACAATGGACTAAATATCAGCAAGGTATGGTTCTTCAATTCCAATTTACTCTTCTTCCTTTTTTCTGGTTGGCTGACTTATACTATATTACATTTTGCTTACTGGATATCAAATCATGTCATGGTTGTATTGACTAACACTGAATTCAGAGACTTATTTTGTGATCAGCTTGATACAAGCATAATAACATGCAAACATGACACATTTTATTCAAATTTCAAGTAGATTGTTATCTTTGTCATGCAACTTATATAATGTATATATTTGTTGTAGGATTCTCATTTCAGAAATAATCATGTTGAATGTAGTTCTCAAATACACAATCTGAAACTATGGAAGATGTAACTTCTATAAGCCTTTTGAGTTTTTAGTTTATTTTTTCTAGGCTGATTTCTCGTATAAAGTGCTTCTCGGCTGATTCCTAGCTAGGACTTTGGGTTAGAATGAATTGTTTTTTTTTTTTTGCTTATAGTTTGATTCATTTATGAGTTGTTTCTGTGTGGCGCTCGTACCAGTGTTTTTTTCTTTTTTTCTTTTTGCTATTGAATGTTGATACTTTAAATTTTTCCTTGCTATGTTCGTCTTCCAATACCAGTTGACTTCATCTGGTGGCTCTGTTGATGATATGTTCCTAAATGTGGCTCACTATAAAAAATTTTGGTGCTGAATGTTGATAGGTGTGGCTCACTTTAAAGTTGATATGTTCTATTGTTGGATTATGAGATACTCATCTATTCTGGTATTAGAAGAAATTATATTTTCTTGTTTTTGGACAAATCATTATCAATATTATGTAAAGTTAATATGGAATCACTTGCAATAATCTTTCAATATTTTTTTTTCAGGTTTAAAATGTGAAGATACAATGGGAATGAAAACTCAATCAACATGGAGAATGAAACTTATATTTCAAAAACATCTATAGTTTCATTAAAAAAATGTTAATTGGTTTCCTAGTTTCTCCTTGTTAATGTATTCCTAGATTCTATTTTATGGACTAACTGCAATTCTAAGGACTATTGGGCATTATAAATTATAACTTTGGTATGATCTTTCATATGTGTGTTATATTGCTCCCCATTGTCATTATAATTACTAATGTGATTTTCGTAAAGTTAGTTCAATAGATATTTGTGACATTTGTAAATCACATTCAGGAATTGGTACGCTTCTCATAAAAGTAACGTTATACAGAAATTGGGTCAGTTGTCCTAGAATTAAATTATTCTGACAATTGTAAATGTCATACAAAAATTGGGTTGCTTTCCGTAAAAGTTAATTGTTATGACATTTGTATATGTTATATAGTAGTCGGTCGCTTGTTAGAAAAGTAAATAATTGTGACTTATGCAAATATTATTTACTTTGACTTCTTGTAATACAAAGAAGTGTGGGTTTATAAATGTCACATGAAACATCTCATCGCTTAATCCATGATAAATATCACAAGACATGATACATTTGTGATATTTGTATATGTCATTTTATAATAATTTTTTGATAATTAAATATGTCACATAAAACATGCATAAATATTTTTGCGATATGTTACTTAAACTTTAAGCAACATTAGATTTAGTGACAATTATATGATATTCATAAAAAATGTTACAATACGTTTTTAGTAACATTTATTAAGATTTTTGTAACATATATCAAATATCAAAATAAACGTTTTTTGTTGTAGTGAAGGTTTAACTGGTTTGATTTTCTGAACTTCTGTTTGGGGATTTATTTTATTGGCTTGATTGACTTTCCATCTTAGTCCTACTCCTCGTTCCATATTTCCGCACAATAGTGTTCCACTTTACTTCTTAATAACTAATTATTTTGTTAGTGATGGTCTTCTTCTCCCCTAGCGGTGTCACATCTAATGTGTGCTAAATCGGTAATTAAATCGGTAATTGTGACAAATTAATCAAATAAATGGTAAAATTGTCAAAATAGAGTATTTAGGACGATTAATTTAGGACGAAATGTCAAGAAACAAATTCAATTTTGTAAGTCAGGGATTAAAATTAGTGTAGATGGTGTTCAATTTTTAGAAAAATAATGACAGTAATGGTAACTCAATCGGTCATTGTGATGATTCATGTTAATGGCTAAAATATTATAATAGAATTTTTAAGAGGAGAAATATAGTTCGAAATGTCAAGAAACTAATACAATCTTGTAAGTCAAAGATTAAAATCAGTATAGATCATGCTAATTTTTTAACAAAGAATTTATAATAATGGTAACTAAATCGGTAATTGTAGCGAATTAATCAAATTAAACGCAGAAATGTCGTAATGGAATGTTTAGGAGGAGAAAATGTCAAGAAATTAATGAAATTTTGTAAGCCGGTGATTTAAAAATATTAATGTAGATGGCGATAATTTTGTTGTCAATGATAATTAAATCGATAATTATGAAAAATGAATTAAAAATGAAAAAAATTCAATAATAGAATGTTTGTGAAGTCAAATGAAAGATGAAAATTTAAGAAATTAATGCAATCTTGTAAGTTAGAGACTAGAGTCACTAGACTTAGTGTACTTGGTGTTAATGTTTTTAAAAATAATGTCAGTTTGGTAAGTAAGTCGGTCATTTTATTGAAATTGAGTTTTTTAAGTATGTTTTATGGTAAATTATAAGTGGGGTGAAAATAATACTACCTGCGTACTAAAAAAATTATACGTTTGATTTTATTGTTTTAATTTTTAATATTTAATTTAATTTTTAATAAAAATAAATAATGTTTCTCAAATGAATTTTTTAATTTTTAATATTTAAAAATATATGAAAATAAATATTAGATTAAATACAATAAAAATACTAAAATAAATGATACAATTTTTTTAGAACCGAAATAGTATTATAATTAGAAGTTAATGGGTGCTGTGGTACCAATGGTTGGGAAGTTGGTCACACAGTTTCACGGATAAAAAAATTCTCAACAAAGAAGGGTCCGGTTGAATCTGGTAAGGCGAGGAGAAGGGAAGATCCCAACAGGCACCACTCAACAATGGCGACCCAAGAAGTGAGCAACAAGAAAGTAGTACTGAAGAACTACGTGCAGGGGAGTGTGAAGGAATCAGACATGGAAGTCATAAGTGGCAGCATCAAACTCCAACTACCAGAGGGCTCAAATGGAATTCTGGTCAAGAATCTCTGGCTCTCATGTGATCCTTACATGAGAACCATAATGATCAAGATAGAAGAACACTATGTCCAATCATTCACTCCTGGTTTGGTATGTGTTTCTCATGATTAATTTCTGCTTAATTTTCTTGTTTAATTTCTGAATGAAATTCTGAAAGTGCAGCCATTGAATGGACTTGGGGTAGCAGAAGTTGTGGAATCTGGGCATTCAGACTTCAAAAAAGGAGATTTGGTATGGGGAATGACCGGATGGGAGGAGTATAGCTTGATCACTGAGAATAAACTTGGGGTTTTCAAAATCCAGAACACAGATGTGCCTCCTTCTTATTATCTTGGAATTCTTGGTATATACTCTATCTTTGTCCCACAAAGATTGTAGCTTGATGATTTGTTTTTATGAATTTTTAAACATATAAATTCAAATAATTCATATATGTTTCATAATTTGAATTCTTAATGGTGCATGTATGATAGGCATACAAATGCGGCCATAAAGATTGCAACTTGATTCATTTTTATGAATTTTTATACACTTAAAGTTAAATGATTCATATGTTTCTCATAATTTAGAATCTAAATGGTGCGTGTATGGTTGCATACAGGCGCCGCCGGATTGACTGCTTATGTTGGTCTTTATGAGATTGGGTGTGCAAAGAAGGGAGATTATGTGTTTGTTTCAGCAGCATCTGGTGCTGTTGGCCATCTTGTTGGCCAGCTTGCTAAGTTATGTGGTTGCTATGTTGTTGGAAGTGCTGGAACCAAAGAGAAGGTATCACTAGCTGCTCTGTTATTTTCTTTTTCTGATATATTGTATTACTAGCTCCTATGTACTTCTAAATGATCACAATTACTTTTTTGTGGTTTAGGTTGATCTCTTAAAGAACAAATTGGGATTTGATGAGGCTTTTAACTATAAAGAAGAACCAGACCTTAATGCTACATTGAAGAGGTAACTATACTACTCTCTTAATTTATTCCACTTTAATACTTCATCCACAACACCAAATGTGATATATTTGATTAGATAAGAAAATTAAGAAATATCGTTGATTAGAAGGTAATCAAATAAAGTACGTAGTCCTGAACACTTAATTTAGTGGTCATGCTTTTGAGGACATTTGTAACTGTCTCGAATTCGAGTCTTCAGTATCGCCAACCCATACCTCATTTGCATAAAATAAAAAATAAAAAAAATAAAATACGATATATATAAGATAAAAAATAAAAAAAAATTCGTATGGTAAAGGAAAAATGAAGATAGTAAGATAAAGTTGACGGGAAAAAATTTCATTTTCAAAAAACGTATCAACTTTGCTAGAGCAACTAAAAAAAGAAAATATATGGATCTTGCTAAATTGACATGAGTAGTTGCCTTTGACTTTCCATCTATATATGTTCAACTTAAATTTTTACTACAATATAAAATGTAGATATTTCCCGGAGGGCATTGATATTTACTTTGAAAACGTTGGAGGGAAGACGCTTGAAGCAGTTCTAGTGAACATGAGGAACCGCGGCCGCATCGCGGTGTGCGGGTTAACGTCGGAGTACGATGTTGAGAGGTCAGAGGGAGTGCACAACTTGAAGCAGCTCATACTGAAAAACATAAGAATGGAAGGGTTTGTGGTGATGGAGTACTATCACTTGTTCCAGAAATACATGAACATGGTCCTGCCTCTCATTAAGGATCACAAGATTGTGTACCTTGAAGACGTTGCTCAAGGTCTTGACGCCGCACCGGGAGCTCTTGTTGGCCTCTTCAATGGGCGTAATATTGGCAAGCAAGTCATTCAAGTTGCTACCCAATGATTTTTTATGTTCACAAGACGAGAGAGCTCCACTTATCTTAACAACATGTTACATTATTAATAAAACTATTGCTTGGAGATCTTTTATTTTCATATTATGGTGCAAATTTATCATTCCGCTCGTAATTTTATCATCATTCTTTTGGACCATTTATATTTATTGTACATGGCTTAAGTGCTAATTTATAACCCAAAAAAAATCTACTATTTAACTCATCTCTTCCACCACTGCCACCCTCCGACCCCAACATGTCACTGCACTATTGTCCCATTTGTCCATCTCCCTTTCGCGGCTACATCACCACCCTCTTAGTCGCTAGACCATCGGCCCCTCAGACATTGCATCAATCACCTCCCAATTTTTTACATCAAGTAGATCGCCACATGATATTTTTGTGGTGCAATGGCAGAGGGGCAATGCTCAGGGGTGGCGCCATCTGATGATGAGTGGGTGCAATTACAATCACTGACTTTTGGATTTATAAGGATACAGTATATAAAATCCTATTAAATATTTATTATGATCTCTATAATTTTTTATATTATACCCACAATCACTTTAAATGTTTAATAGTTACCTAAAATTGTCTCTGCTCACGTAATTTTCTGGCTACGCCCGTGGCAATGGTGCACTAGTGCAGGGGTGGTGGTGTAAGTAGTGTTACTTGGGGTCTGAGGGTGCTAGTGGTGGGAGGGATCAATAAAATTTAAGACTAGAATAGTTAAATTTACAAACATTTTTAGATGAAAATAAAGCCTTAATCCAAAAAAACGTTAACCCGGCAACTACTTAACGTTCTAATGACAAATTCACTGTTTATCAAAACACTGGGGGCATATTAATTACCTCAATCCCAAAAAAAAATAAACGGAAAAAAACTATTGCCTCCTAAACATTGAAGTAAAATTACCCTTTTCCTTTTTTTTTTTCTTCTCATTAATGGAAATTTTGTTACCTTTCTGAAATAAAAAAATAGGGGTAAATTTATAAATCATAATCCTCTTTTACTACTTTTTTGGCAAATTAAGCAAATAATGACTCTCGCGTACCAATTGTTTCATATGTAAGACAAAGCACATTACAGGATGCCATGAGTTTTAGGGTTTGTTGTTCTCTCTCTTCACGCCGCCGCCGTCATAGGCTGGGGCCGATCTTGAGCTCTGGTGGTGCTGTCGTTCGGTTCTCATGCCGATCTGCTCCTCTTTTGTTTCTAATTAATCAGCATGAGTGTCATTTTTTGAGATTGTTGTTTTCTGTTACTGAGTTTCATCGATTTGAGGTTGTTTCGATTGGGCTGGATGGCGTCGGGTTCTTATTCGCCGGTGTCGACGTTATCAAGGCTCCAGCGCTAGTCGGGCGTCGCTCGCGTTCACGACTGAGAGGAGGGTCCCGTTACCAGCCCTCGACACGTCTGGTTGGTTCGCTTTCCCCTAACCCTGGCGCCACCGTCGGCGCGAGTGAGCGCGTGGGACTGAACCCGGCGTTGAGCTATCGGCTCTTTGGCTTCAACTGGTGCTTCACTCGCTTGGATGGAGGGACTCCGCTGCAAGAAGGCTTTTGGATCCGATTGTTTGCGGAGGCGGAGGACCCAAGCTGGGGGTCTTGTTTCGTTTCTGAGACGGGTCTCGCCCTTCCCCGACGGGCATTTTGTAGGTGTGGTAGGACACCGTGGCTTTGAGCGACTGGGGCGGTGCTCCAAAAAACGGCTTGGAAACGGCAGGGATGAGCGGTGGCTCTCCCTGCCTGGGTCAATAATACTCATGTTCTCAGGTAGTGTTGGTCCAGAGCCTCCCTGCACTACATGTTTTAGTAAACTGGTTCAGATA
>JBBYHH010106133.1:0-14890 GCA_038382905.1 Daphne laureola
CTTTACATGCTTTAATTCATTAACCTTTAATGAATTACTTAACTTTCCATGAATTGCACTTTTTACCTTGAACTTTCACATGTTGTGCAATTTAGCCCATAACTTGTCATGAAGTTACAAAAAGTCCATTTTTGCAACTTTAAATCCTGATTATTCAGATATACTTGAAAAGCTGTTTTTACTATTCACAGCCCATGAATTTTTGGCCCAATTACACTATTAGCCCAAAGTTTAACTTAAAGTGTCACTTTCTTTCACTTAACCTTTTTGGGTCAAACCTTCTTCCATTTAATCCCAACTTTTGACACTTTAACAATTAAACATCCAATATTCCAAATTTCACTTGAACTTTCGGTTTTGGGCTTGAACTTTCGGCCCATAATCAATTTCAACCCAAACTTGTACCATTTGCTCCTTTTAGCCCTTAAACATCTTTAACTTGCTAAATCTTCAATTAATCACCAAATATTTTTCCCAAATACTTAATGATTAAAACATGGGCAGCAACAAAAATGCAAATGCTGGAATTTACTGTTCACAGAACATTAATTTTTGGTTTTGTACCAATTAAACCCATAAGCTTTCCAAACTTCAAACTTCCAACACCAACCTTTAATCCAATAAATTAAGCACCTTCTAACATGATTTAACCAAGATTTTACCAACTTAATCATGCATATAAACAGCCCCAAGATTCGGCCATAACCAGATTTTTTCCAACAAATGATTTCCAAATCATTTTCCAACTTTAATCTTCAACAAACTTCAACCAAAACTCAAACAACAATTCATGCATATAATCCAACATAGCATGAACTTAAACATCATCTTACCTTGAGAAGATGAGCTTGAGAGACTTGCCAAAAAGCTCCTTAAGTTTCAGCCAAAGCTAAGAAATAGGAACAAAGTATCATTTCCAAGAAGTTCAACCATTAGAACTTTAACCAAACTTGAAAATGAACTTTCTTACCTTTTAATCCTTTGATTAACTTGAGGTAAGAGACTTGTGGGATGAAGATAGCTTGAGAAAATAGCTCTCCAAATGAGCTCCAACAATTCGGCTTTGAGAAGAAAGGAAGAAAGAATGAGTCTTTGAACATAAGCTTACTAACCACTAAAGATTAGTGAAGAACAAACTTGATTACCTCTTTAATCCTTCTTGATTAAGGATCTAGGAGAGGATTAGTGATGAGATTAGGGATGAGTTTCTTCATGAACATGAAGAACACTCAAGAACAAAGAGAAGCTTCAAAGGAGAGAGAAGTTGATTTCTAGAGAGAAGTGAGAGAAAGATGAGAGATAAGTAGCTTAATGTTTGTGAATGGTTTGTGATATGAATGGTAACAATTGAAGTGTATATAATGGGTAAGGAGGGAGGCTAGGGTCGGATTCATCATGGAGGGAGGAAAGGGTGGAGTGTTAGCTAAAGGCCTTATGACACAAGTGTAAGAAGACTAAATGATTAAGTCCATTCTTACACTCCACCTCTTTCAAACTCATACCTACCAAGTTCCAAGCTAACTAAACATGTGACAATTGTTTCCTTACCAATTGTCACTCATTCAGCATTGCAAATGGGCTAGGAAGCCATTAAAGTCGGATAACCCAAGCCAATGGTCCAAAACTTAGTCTTTCATCTCTTGGCCAAAATAGTGTTGACAGATTTTTTGTCCAACTTGTACGAATTAACTGTACAAATCTACCAGGGCTAAAATTATGAAATTTTACATTGATATAGCCATATGTGTCTAGTTTAAGACATATTTTAAAAATCTTGATTTGGAGCACTATGGAATTAACTAAAAATGTTTTACTGACGAGAGGTCAAACTGTGTGCGAAAATTGTCAAATTTCTGAAAGTCATTAGAATTTCATAAAATGATCTTCGAATAAATTCTCGGGACAAAGACTTTATTTATGAATATATTCCAATACATGTCATCAATTTGTCCTAGTAATTACATAATTTATAATTCCGGCCAAATTACATCAGAATTTCACGAAGCGTCCGAGGTGGGTGTAACACTTATCCCTCCACTAATCAGGTGCCCCTCACCATGGAAATGACCAAAATGCCATTTCTCATCCAATTTTTCAAAAATGACCATTTAGCCCCTGGAATCAATTTTTTTGTAAAATGGCTCGAGACTCACGTAACAACTTAAAAATGTGAAATCCCACGAACATTGACTTAAAATAAATTCCTGAAACATGAGAATCATCAGAAAACGTGTTCCACACATATGAAACAGACTCCTGACGATAATAAAATCTAACGCTCGAGCAATCCTCCTCGGAAAACCACCATCCGCCCGAGGTGACTGTAACACACCCCCCTTATGATTATACTTTTTCAGGAGCTGCTGATAAGCAACTTGCGGAGCAGTTCCGCTAGGTTTCTTATGATTTTTTGTACGGATGTACATATAGCTCATTGTTGAGATTTTGTTTCTGTTTTGGGGGTGACCTCGGTTGAGTCTATTTTACGGTATTTGAGTACTTGAGATAAGCACATATGAGATGATTAACAGTTAACTCTTCCATTTGTGTATACAGCAGCAGCAGCAGCATATCGAGGTGATTGTTGGTGTTCCTGATGATCCTGACTACCCAAACTAGTATGTATTTCGTTCTGCTGAATCTGGGCTCTGTAGATGTTGCTTGCATATGTACATGTATCTTGAATGCATTTTGAGCATTGCTTATGTATTCAGTTGTTTGCTCATTTCTGAATGTACTATGATGTATGTAATTCTACTCGAGGAGTGCTTACTCCTTTCTGGTGTATCTACTGTTGAGGGGATCTCAACTTATTTCTTGTGAATGCGCGAACCCTGCATGTATGTGAGTTTTGTTGAGTGCAGGTTTTAGATGTTACGGGACCGGGTTATGGATTCTCCGCCACAATGTGAATCTGTCTGACGTCATCCCCCCTGCTCCGTTAGCTTCCACTGAGGGGGTGACATTCCCCACTATGGCTTTGTCTTCAGTCAGTTTCGGCTCCAGCTCTAGAGTTCTTCTTGTTCTGCAGTTGTGCTCCCAAAGTTGTTTATCAAGTTTCCAGTTATACAGTCAAGTGAAACAGTTATTAGTAGTCTGAACAGATTTATGCTACACAAACGCACCATAGGCCGAGAGTGCATATTCGTATACTAATAGTCTCAAGGTCTCACGGAATGCACTTGTTCTTCTTCATGCAACCTTTTCTTAGTAGCTTTACTAGGTACTGTCGTTCTTAAATTATCAACACAAGGCATGTAATAGCATTAGAACCCCGAAATGGTCATCATGGGGATTTGGCCTTAAGGCCATTTTTGGATAGGATCATTAATAACTTTATGCATCCCTCATAGTTTGGCAATCAGTCTTTTAGCAATGATTTCCTAGCTTAAGTTCAATATTTCTATCTTCACAACACACTACACAATCAATATATAATTCAGCCAAAATGTACTTTCTAACTTCCTCATGTTTCCTTTAACAACTATTGGTCAAACTATTATCATATCAGTAGTTCACAATAGAATCTCTCATTCATATTGAACCATAATATTCGGCCATAGAAGTTCATCACAAGGAAAATGCACAATTCTCCATATCAAGCCCTTTAAGGAATCCCAGTACACTTTGCCACTAGTATTTAACAACAATTAGCATCAGTCATCAAAGAACGCACCAACAGTCCATCAATAGTTCATCAACATAAACAGAGCATCAAAACACTAATTCCCCATTCAATAGGATCGTCCATCATCATTCTCACAAGATAAAATCAGCAATCACCATGCACTGCTATTTAGCATTCAATAACATCTACTAAATTGATTTATAGTAATAACTCGCAAAAATCCCCAAATCAACTTCAATCACAGTTTCGGCCATTTCTCGAAAAATCAAGAAATTCTCCATTATCATCATGCAACTCAGATTTGGGGTAATCCATGTATATAAGGAGTAAAGGAAGTGTTCGTTACCCATTCAAAAGCCAGTGGACTTTCCGGACGAAACCTCACGTGTCGCTGCCATCTCCACCTGCGTCGCCCCTCTGTCTATCTCCTGCTCCGACACGAAGAGAGGAAGAAGAAGAAACGAGCCCCAGTCATTATCGCATCGTTGGCCACCACCATTTTCCGGCGACGAAGCCCCCTCCTCGTTTCTCTCTGCTCCTAGCTTTGACGAAGAACCAGAGAAGACTGAATGTCGATTCCTTTCTATTCTTTTATTTCTTCCCTTTTCATAAATATATATTAACTCTAATTATTTATTTGGCCATTCAAGTTTCCAGCTATGCACATAAAAACCCCATCTGCATTTGTACTTTTGTTTTGGCCCTTTTCTTCTTTCCCTCAATAGTTTAGTCACTAGCTTTCTCTCACTTTCTTTTTAATCTTATAAATAAGTCACTATCAAACTTTCTTCTTTTTCAAGTTAATCCATCAACTTTCTTCAATTTCCCAATTACGGCCTAACAGTTCAAATTAACCTTTTTATCCTTTTTCTTCTTCACATTATTTCTATGTTATGACACGATTTCGAAAATCAGGTCATAACATGTTCTACATGGAAAATTAATTTATGGGGAATCAAAAAGTTTGTTGAAAAGGCTTGTTTAGCAAGTAAAACCCCCAAGGTAAGTAAAATTGTATGCATTACATGAATGGAAATTAAAATTGTGTATTATGGCAATTAATTTCATCATTATACAAGTTGTCTTGTGTAGATTAATTTTGGTGCTAAATTATACCATGCATTAAGGAAATTAAAAGAGTTAAAACTAGGTTTGAAGTTAAAAGGATAAGATGTTGAGATTGCTATCAATATGTTGATAACAAACTCAATGGTTAGAATTTGTATCGTTGCATTTTCTTACTTTTGTAGAAAATCAACTGGAACGGTAAAAAATACTTCTCTCCTTAGGTATAAAAGGCCAAACTTTTGACAGAAGGAAGTTTGCATCTGTTTCAGCAATAAAAAATCTCTTCCTTTGTGAAAGAAATCAACTGATCTTCTTTTCTTTCAAAATCTTTTCTTTCTACGAGTGTCTTAACCTAGCCTCTCATTCTCTCTATATAATCCCTTTTCTTCAAGTCATTCTCTCATACCTAAGACTCTCTAAACCCTTCTGAAGTTTTAGTTTCTTCACTCACTTAAAGATCTCAAATGGCCAACCCTAGCCAAACAATCAAAGACGTGCTCTTCGTAGTCTCAAAAAAAGGTCTAGTTCCACTAGTGGTAACACATATCTCTATTCTCTCTCCATCTCCTCCATCCTCTCCAATCGTTGCCCTAACCGACATTGAGTCGCAGCCTTCACTAGAATCGTACAACAAAGGCAAAGGAGCAACAACCAAAGACCAACACGTTGATCCTCCACTCGATCAACAAGTTGATGACTCATCTTCAGAAGATGATGTCTGGAGTCTCGATGAAGATGATGAAGTATGGCTATCAACCAAGGTGGGTAAAGATGTCAAGAATGTCCTACACTTCATAGACACTATGGAGGATCTAGCAAGTGAAGATCTATCTACGGATGAACTCATGGACCAATTCTTCTCTCCTTCTCCTCTTATAGAGAAAAATTGGTTGCACGTAATGAAGAGGCCAAATACTTCTCCAAGCCTGAGGTAACCTCTGAAGGGATGAATCCCTACTATGTACCAAACATATCAGGACCCATGATGGAGATGAGGAAGCAAGGGTTCTCTGCTAAGGAAGTCTGTGACATATTCTTTCCTCTTACTGAGGAAGAAAAGTTGAACAAGGCTAAAAGAGCCAGATCCTAGAGAGAACAATCTCGAGAGCAAAGAAAAGAAAAGAAGATAGAAGATAACAAATACCCTGATGAGCCCACCAATGTATTTGAAAAATGAGATATCCAAAGCCAAGGTCTTTATAAAAACTGCTCTTGTAGATCAACTAGAGCCAGGACAAAGCTTTGACATTCACCTTGACCTTGCTCTGAAGAATCAAGAAAACAATGCTTAGGACTAGATACTCTTAGGTCTAAAAACTATTGAGTTTTAATTTCTTTTAATTTTTATCTTAGTGCCTATTATACTTGATGTGTGCTAAATTTTCAATGCAAACATGTAATCAATCACTTCCAAATTTAATATTTATAGTCCTCACTTAGCACAATCTAATCAATAGTAGAATAGTGTTTCACAAGTGAGGGTCGAACCCAAGGAAAAATATGTTCATAAAGTAAAAATGATCTAGGAAGCTAATGTACTCAAAATTACCAATGAAAACAAGGGACAATGATGAAATTCAAGGATTGATGGATGGATTAAATAAACTATTGAGACTTTTATAGAAAATAATTAGGCAAGAGAGTGACTTGTTGACTAAGTAACGTGCAAATTGGATTCAAAATCAATAAACTAAAGTTCTCCTGTGATTTTTTCACAAAATGGGGGTTCTCATTATGATTTCCAGCATGTTCTTAGATGTGTCTTAGGCAGAAAAGCTCGTCCCCATCTCTAGGTAGTGAATCTCACCCTCAAAAAGCTATATTTAGCCACTCTCGTGTTCTAAATCAATCTTTTATGCTCCACAACTCCTAATCACTCACCAATTAGCTCTTCAAGTCATCTCTAACTCTCTAATAATTAATCAATTGATCTTAATGTTCTTGTGTTCAATTAATTCCTCTCAGACATTTAAACAAACACCTAGTGAAATAAATTGTGTATGGCCAACTAACAACTTACTATGGATAAATTCAAGCTTAAAGATCAATTTCTAAGATAAATCATGCATAGAAACACATAATGATACCAAGTAGCAAACAAATCCTAGGAGAAGGATGATCTACTCACACTTAACCATGTTAATTAAAACAATCAGCAATGAAACAGTACTAATCATGATTGAAATAGATGAGATAGACATAAGAGGAAACTCTAATGGAGTGCTCATCAACATCTCCCTTCAGGCCCCATCAAGCCTCCATCAAAGAAGAGCCCTTAAGATCCAAATCCAATCCAAAAATGGATAATAGCTATTGAAATTCATACTAAGCAAAAGATGCTCTACAAATAACCTTAAAATGGCTATTTATAGTCTAACTAAAGTTCGAAAGTGGCCCTAACAAGGTTGGGCATCTTAAACAAACTTAAAAGGGAAAACTTGGTGTTTAAGACAAGTAAAACAAGCTGCCCATGTGCAATCCCAAAATCATCAGCAAGGCCTGGCACTATGTTGAGGCGCTAAACTAGTGCCATCTACCGCTAGAAGAGCTTCAGACTTGCGCCAGGTGGTTCTTTCTTGCGGCTGAAGCTGTCACCCTGAAGACTTCTTCAATTGGCCTTGGCGTTAGAGTAAGGCACCAAATGTGGTGTCAGGTCAACTTGCACCTGCAAGTGGTTCCATGAAAAAGGAGGACTATGAAGTTTTAAAATTTTGGTTTCAAGGTAGAAAGTGGAGGGTCGCTCCCTAAGTGTTTAACTCTCTAAGACTAGGGGTCATGTATGTGTGCACGTGGCCTTGCTTGGTGTTATCTATCCATAAGCTTTCAAGTGAACCGAAAACTCCACCACTAATGTCCCGAAGAACGTTGTATGTCACGCCGATCAGATGGTGTTTTCCAAGGGTTGTAATGATGTCATGGCTAGTTAGAAGTGGAGTTCTATTGAAGGCTGTATTTTTTATGGAGCTTTTAGTTTACTCGAACATGCAAGGTTGGGCACTAAAAAAAATCTACATTCTACCCATGTCCCCACTTGCTTGCTTTTGCAAGCTTCCACTCAAATTCTCAACACTTTTCACAACTTCAACAATTGAGAATATGATTTTTTTTTTGCATTACAAGACATGTGTTTTATTTTTGTTTAAATTTTGGGAGCACATTTTCTTTACTTTCTTCTTTTATTATGGCTAAACTTTCTTTTCACTTTACATCTTTAGCACAACTCATATTATCAGTTGTTTCACTCACTCTAAAGCTCAACAACGGTATGAGAAATAACCCTTCAAACTCGCTATGTAACACATCTCTAGAATATCAATACCTAAGCCCAATCAAAACATGCTCAAATAATACATAGGCAAAAAGATACTGGAAGTGAAGGAATAAGCTTGAGATGAGGTTACAAGAAAGAATCCGGCTTAAGGCTCAAAGGAGCTCACTAATGGAATTATATATCAATTAGCTTTTCTAGTCAAATGGATCATCCTAAATTATCATCATCTTCCTGGTTCAACATACAACTATGTTGACTCATAATGGTTACTAATAAGAAAGTTCTAGCTCAAAAAACCAGCAAGACACTCTCATGAAAGAAAATTCACACACAAGTCATCAAAATAAAAAAAACAAATTGGCTCAAAACCTCACCGGGTAAAATCTCCACTTAAAACCTTGATAACAAAGTTTTACTACTACATCTATTGTATGCATGCAGTTATAAAAGGATTCTAACTACAGGTTCAGTCATCTAAAATATAGGTATCAAACAACTCAGGTAAAAATAAGTACAGATATTCACATGGTGTTAAACATGAACAAAAATACTATCTAGGTACTCCCAACTGTTACCTAGATGATATATGCATATATCCCCCCGAAACTCAGAATGTGTCATGTCCTCATGGCATAAGGAAGGGAACCAAAAAAGAAGGAATAAAGAGTCGTACCTAGGGGTGGAATGGCCCTTATGCCTTATTTTCTGATGGAAGGGTGGCGTCAGTATTGCCCTTTGAGCTCGGTGCCGATTGATATGGATCTCTGAGGTAGGTTTGTAGTGACTGTGTCTACTCTCACATCATTAGAGGTGTTAGGTCTGTGGACATTGATGCAAATGAGTTATAAAAAAACATGTCCATGTAAGAAGAGCTCTGCATGAAGAAGATATCCCCAGCTGAAGATGTAGGATCGGGAAATGAGGAGGAGGACTCTAGAATGTTGAAGTGTCCAGGCATCTCACACGTAAATTTTATTGTCCTCGGTGGTGAAGGTAGGAGGGAAGAACCACTAAAGAAGTCTCGAGACTGGAAGTGAGCGCCACGTGTGACCACTATCGGGAAGGGGCCAAACCAGTCAGGTTGTGAGAGTCCAAGAATCAGGACTTTCTTGGATGTAGCAGGAGAGCTGGGATATGCACTGGAAGTTGCTCGGTGAACATCCTAACAAGGGGGCCGAGGGATGGTTGGGCGTCAATGAGGCTGGCCATAGACTGGTAGGGTCCGTAACTCGTCCCTTCTCCTCTACTATACAATAGTTGTACAATGGTTGCCTGATCCTGGTGCAACTAGACCATCTCCTGTTGTTTGGCGCGCTCTCTCCCAATACTCGCCAGTTCATTCAATTCAATCGTCTTGCACATCCTAAAGATCAATCCCTTAATTCTTGCATACAGATTTTTGAAGGTCGAGTAGAAGCCTTTCTTCATTGTGGACCCATTTGCCATGATTTCTTCTTCAAATTGTTCGTAATCCGACTCTCCCTCATCATCACTCAGGAGCTTATGGGTGGAGCGACGGCTAACTTCTTTAGACTTCTTTCTTTTCTTTTGTTTCTCTCTCGTGGTCATTTTTCCCTTAGCTGATTGCCTGACATAATTCTAGTTACTTTTCTAGGACCATGATTTCTTGTTTGACCTCCTCCATTTATCTGTGGGTAAATCTTGAACACCTGCGTGCCTGCATAATTCATGCACCATCTGAGGTAGGAGGAGGGAGACCTTCAGGTTACGGGCTGTGTAAAGCAGGGTCTCCCGGACAGCTCTAGCACAAATTATACATTTCCCAATGACTATCTTGTGAATCAAGTCAACATGGTCTACTGATACGGCATGTAGGCGTTGGGTAGCCTTCAGGTTGGAGTTGGAGCACGACTATCGAAAGGTATTTTCGTCCATCCTCATGGACAAGATTGATGACCGCTCATTCCTTTAATAAATGTCGGACATCCTCCACTTCTATTTCTTCATTGATTTCTTCTTTAGTGTCATTTGGGTCTTCCGGTAATTGTAAGAGAACCTTGATGGTCTTAATGGAGATGTGGAACTTTTTCTCACGTACTTCAACTGTGTTTGGGTCCCCTTCTAAATCTCTTCTTGTCATCAAGTTAGCGTGAAGGTTTGTGTAGAATTCCAGGATCCAGTTCTTATTCGCATACTCCCTTCGTGTAAGAATATAAGCATACCAGTCCTGGTAGAAGAGCATATCTCCCAACTCTTCCATTTCAGTATCTAACAAATCATATTCGACCTACCAGTGCATATCTCCTCTTGTAGTTCTTATTTGGGCTAACTTCTTGAATCTGTTGATGGCCTTTTCATTCCTAAGGAATTTGAATTTTCTTGAGTTTTCTACGGGGAAAAGAATTTCTTCTTCTTCATTTTCAAAGTTTCTTGAATCCTCAACTTGTATTTCCTTACCTGCACGATGACAACAATATAGTTCAATTTCAAGAAAACAAAAAAAATACACCAATGGAGAGTTAGGTGTGTTTACAGTATATCATTCTAAGTACACTCAATGTATAGTCAAATTCACACCCAAAAATCATTCTTGAAAGTGTGGTTTTGAACAGATTCAAGACATGTACTTTGAATCAGAACAGCAAGCAATTTAGTATCACATGTTGCATTGCACCCTAGCATGGCTGAATTCTTAATGATGATTAGTAGCATACTTTCTTCATGAATTAAACATGCTTTTGAAAAGTTTCTCTCAAATGAGTTTCACATACATGCATTAATCATGGAAATAATGTGTATAGCTAACAATCATCACAAGAACCATTTAAGCATGAGATTCTCATTAAACCCGAAATTACCAAGCAAGATTTAACACTAAGATTTTGCATTTATGCATGGATTTCGAAACTAGATGTTGCAACATGCTCCCTAATAAGTCACTGAGCAATATCAATAATCAATTTCAAAAGAGATTCATCATATGGTTCGGGTTCAAGAAATCGCCAATTTCTAGGGTTCTTTAGCAAAAACCCTTGATTTGATCAATATGGCAAGAAATTGAAAGGGGCAAGAGACACATCCCTTTGTCATTGATGATAAAGATGAATGAGTGCACTAAAAATTGCTTGCAAGAAGGAGTTTAGTGAAAGGGTGAGGGATTGGAGAAGAAGATTTCAGCACTAGAGAATAATTTTTGGATGAACTTCATGTTGGGCTCCTTGAAGCTCAATGTGGTGAAGGTTTGGCGAAGAGGAGGGGTGTTATCTCTCTTTTATATGGGCTTCAAATTGGCACATTCTACTCGCGCCTAAGACTAGAACCCTTCACAAACTTTGGCGCCTTGATATGTTACAGACCAACCTGGAGTGTTGGTAGAATTTCTTAAATATCTTATTCGGGACCAGAATTTGTTAGTACTTGGACTTCGTTTGAATGGGCAGGCCATGTTTTTTGCTAAGCGTCGTGTCTCGGGAATTTATTTAAGACTTTTTTCAATGGGATTTCACATTTTGGGATTGGTTTGTGAATCCCGGGTTATTTTACCAAAATTAACCTTTGAGTACCGGGCTTTGTTTTAAATATGCAGAACATGTTTTCGGGTAGTCCTGGGACTCCGTTGAGGTTTATTATTATGGAATTCCACATCGTGATATTGGAATGTGAATTTTGGGTAATTTTACAAAAAATTTACTTCAAGGGGTAAAATGGTCATTTTAAAAAAATTAGACAAAAATGTCCACTAAGTGGAAAAGGGAGTGTGGCAGAAAAAAGGAAGAAAAGGAGACAAGAAAGTAAAAAAGAACGTTTGAAAAGTAAGAGATAAGAAAGGAAAAGAAAGAATAAAGAAAAGATAAAGAAATGGAAAAGAAAAAGATAAAATTAAAAAAAATAACTTACCTTTTCTTCTTTCTTCTACTTCATCATCAGTCTGGTTCCTCTCCATTTAACCATCTCCATCGTCTTCTTCCTCCTTCTTCCACCATGGATGAAGCTCTCCATTTCTACACCCGTTTCTCTGAATTTTTGCGAAAAAATTAAGAGGTAAACACAAATTTGTGCGTAGATTCTTATGAAACTAAGTTTGATTGAAGAAAATCACTCTTCTCTCCTCTCCCTCCTTAGGCCGAATTTGAAAGGTGATGTGTACTTCCGAGTTCTTCAAGTTTCTACTGAAGGTAAGCTTGAATCTGAGTATGTTTCGAAGTACTGTTGAAATTTCTGGAAAAAATCCACCGAATTTTGCCATAAGTCCATCTGAAATCGGAATTGGGTTATGGATAAATTGATATAGGTTGAAAATGAGTTACTAAAGTGTTGTATGGAAGCTTAGCTACATTTTTCGTGCTTGGGCCATTGTCTTTTCGCCCTTCCATGCTTGTCCGATTTGTATTATGAGATTAGGGGCAATTTGGTAATTTCTTGATTAATGGGAAATGTGATGGAATATTGATACTAAATTATTATTTGAATGATTCTGAACAACTTTTATATTTGGAGCTAACCATGATTCTTCACGGTTAGCCATGTTGTGTCTTGGACGAATTGAAGGATGATTCGGAAAGGTATGGTCTGTAATGTTTATGATATTAGGATGGTGTAGGATGAATTAAGAATGTTTAATAACCTTGCTTTGTCGGTACATTGATGAAGAAACGGTCGTCTGCTACATGTCCTTCAAATGGCTGAATTACATTTTGTTGAAAAGAGATGATGTTTGATGAAAATTAAAGTGAAATTGTGCTTCTCTGCTATTATATGAGTGTCCAGTAAAGTTTTGCAGGGGTTAGCCCTCCTGAAATGAAATGGTTGAATTTTCAGCATTGTGTCGGGAGACATTTTCTGTGATGAATGTTAATCAGTTAAATGTGAATAGTATTTTTGGTTGCTCTGTGGTTCCTCAACTATCTTTCCCTTTCAGGGGTTGTATGGAAATGCAGCCGAAATGCTGTCAGATTTTCGGGAG
The DNA here is from genome assembly GCA_038382905.1 of Daphne laureola. Taxonomy (NCBI): domain Eukaryota; kingdom Viridiplantae; phylum Streptophyta; class Magnoliopsida; order Malvales; family Thymelaeaceae; genus Daphne; species Daphne laureola. The sequence continues at coordinate 12,892 of JBBYHH010106133.1, forward strand.
GAGTTAGTTACCTCGGTTCGGGAAAAGTGAAGCTACATTTTATCAGGTAAGGGTTCAACTTGCTTTATATGCATTCTGGGCTTCTGGTGTGCATATCATGTTAGTTGAGGCTAGTTCCTGGGTTGAGGGTGGGGCCCGGTGACTCTCAGGGCTAATCCCAAGGTAAGTGTAATGGTTTGCAGGTTTTTACGTTCGGGAGAACCGACCAGGCGGTCGATGATTGTGGTACCACAGTTTATGTGTTTCGGGGAACGTACACCCCCTCGCTGGGAGTCGGGATCCTCTCCTCCCTTTTATCCTCCACTAATAAAAACATGTCATGTGTACTTCACTTAATTAATGCTACTATCTACTTGTTTTACTTTACTCGGTTACATTTGCGTTTTGTTCCAATTTTATGCTACAAATATGTTTTACATGTGCAAATTAATTTTTATGATTTTTAATGTTTCCCCAAAATGAATTATAATATATATGTTAAAAAAATGCGTAGCAAAAAGTATGTTGTGGTTTATTCATTTTTCTTTGATATTTTAAATTTACCTTTTTTTACTTCTGCAAATTGAATGCCACAAAATTTTCTTTTTTTTTTTCTCAATAAGTTATTTTTATGTACTCATGATGTCATGTCAACGACACTCAAATATGAATTGATCTTTAATTTCTCTTTGTAATTTTTCATATTTATTTTCATGTTCATGAAAATATGTTTAAATGTATTTTTTTATAAAACAACGTTATTTATGTGATACTTTTATGAAAAAGGATATTTCTGTTACCACGGTTCCTGAAAAATTGGTGAGTTTTATTTTTAGTATTTAGTCTATGATTTTATTTTTTAAATATTTTAATATAAAACCAAATGGTTTATTGAAGATTATAGATCATTGTCTATAGTTTCTACATATATTTTTTCTGATTTTTTTTAATGTATTATTTCTAATAATAATTTGAGTCTAGTAAAATATTGGAAAAATGCGTCAAATTTCCAGGTACTTAAAAAAATTGTAAATTTATTATATCAAATTTCCATTTTTCATTATTATTTTTTTTACATATATATGCTTTTTAAAATCATGATTTTTTTGCCATTCTATTTGCGCAAGTAAAAAAGCTAAATTTAAAATTTCAAAGAAAAATGAACAAACCACAAAGTATTTTTTGCTATGTATTTTTATAATACGTACATAATATTTTTTGGGAAACATTAAAAATTGTAAAAATTAATTTACACATGTAAAACATATTTGTACCATAAAATTGGAATAAAACGCAAGTGTAACTGAGTAGAGTAAAACAAGTAGATAGTTGCATTAATTTAGTGAAGTACACATGGCCTTTTTTTATTATTGGAGGATGGAACGGAGGATAGGAGTGGAGGAGAGGATCCCGACTTCCTCGCTGGTACCATGCGTTTGACCCCGTTTGATTGTGGGCTTAGAGCCACCGGGGACCCCGTTTGATTGTGGGCTTTAGAAGCTACCGAGGGCTATCGTACATGATTGGTATGGGATGTATTGGTTCGATTACCGTCCTTTGGGATGCGTGTTATAGTCCGTTGGGACTTCTGTATTACATATCATGACATTTGCATATCATTGATATTTAGGAATGTTTATATCGCTAATACATTGCACGCTAACCTTTTATGCAAGTGTTTTCAAAACAAAACCCATTACCCTTACCTAAGCCCTTCCTGAATTCTCTCGAGGACTCACCCCCTTATAATTAATATTTTTCAGGAGCTTCTGATAAGCAACCTGCGAAATGTTTCCGTGAGGTTCTTTTGTTATTGTGATTAAGGTACATATGTAGCTCATTATGTGATTTTGGTTTTGCTTGTGTTTTGAGGGTAGTCTCGATTGAGATATTGGTTTTTGGTCATTTGTGTTACACCCACCCCGGAATTATGTCATTTTCTGATGTATTTTCCCGGTGGTCGGTTTGTAAATTTATCAAAACCTTGTAATACATTGTATATGGAAGTCTGATAAATGAA
>JBBYHH010106244.1:0-14889 GCA_038382905.1 Daphne laureola
TTGTATGATGATTTATATGTTTTGAGATGTGTGGTTCTGGGTGCTAATTTGACTTCAGTGAGCATTGGTAGCTTGTTGGTTATTTGCTTAGTTTTAAATTTCATATAGGTAGTGTATTTGCTAGGGGCTAGCAAACATTTAAGTTTGGGGGTGTGATAATTGTCCAATATTCATATGTTTTTACCTCCATACACGTGCTTTTATAGAATGTTTGTTAGTACTTAGTGTGGGCACAAGTTTATGTTTCTGGTATTCCATGTCAGAGGGCAAAATGGAAGAATTGTGAAGGAAAACGCATATGAAAGTGAGCTGAGGACCAAAATGCAAACATAGGAGAAGATCAAGGGGAAGGAAGGAGAATGAACTTCAGGCGAGAGTCAGGCGATCGGGCGCACAAGCTAGGCGATCGCCTGACCTCAAGATGCGAAAAGAGACAGGGCGTCAGGCGAGACTCGGGCGAATGGGCGCACAAGCCCAGGTGTTCACCTGACCCCATGATTCAAAAGAGGTAGTCGGCCAGGCGACGGGCGGGTGACCGAGATACACAATCCAGGCGATCGCCTGACATCAGAACTTGAAATTTTCAGTGAGCGAGGTGACCGTCAGGTGATGGAACGCACAAGCCAGGCGATCGCCCGAACGCCAAACCAGAAAATTAAGACTAGTTTTAATACTCTGAAAACAGAACCAAAAGCATGATCGTTTCTGCAATTAGCAATTTTTCACCTTAGAGAACTCTCACCTAGGGTTTTGGGATTTTTTCCACTCGTTCTTCGTTGGTCCAGCTCGGATTTTCAAGTTGTATGACAGGGGATTGTTCCACAGTTCTAAACTAATTTCCTATCTTTACTCTTCTATTTTGCAATTATGTTTACCCAAATTGTTGAAGAATTATCGAGCATGAACATGGAGTAGTTCTTTTATCTCTTTAGTTATTTGGATAGTTGTATGGTTTCTAGGTGATGCAAAGATGGATGGTTGTGGATTATGCATGATACATAACGATTCTTGAGCTTCAAGAAGGGATAGGAAGTTAGAGTAGCTGACTAATTCCCTACACCTATCTAGGTTTAGTGAAATACTTGAAAGAGTAATTCGTTGAACTGATCACGGGAAACTGTTAGATATCCTAGAATTACTCTGAAACGGTAATTTAGGATATTAGGAGGTTTCACTTGGGTAACCCTAAGGCTTCCGTTATTGGTGCAATCGGGGAACACTCGTTTGGTCAATAATGGAAAGGATAACTCTAGCCTAGTAAGTTAGGGTTTGAATATTATTCATCTCCTCTATCATTGTATGATTTTCAATCAGACATATCACTTAGTAATCATCAACCCTAAATAACCAATGGGACATTTATCATTGAATTAAACAAAAACATTCAGGTTTATTGCATTTGATTCTAGTTTGATTTCAGACTTTATCTTAATTACTTGTTACTGTTAGCATAATTAGGTTACATCTCGTTCACCACTTCATTATATCTCGATTGTTTTAAACTTAAAAAATACCAAAAATATTATGTTTAACTGTTTATCTTTAATTATCATCAATTCTCTTGGGTTCGATCTCACTCACCCTACTACAATTGAAACCTTACACTTAAGGGAGAGTCGGGCTTATAAATATTATTTATCTGTTCGATTTTCGACACTTGCATAGACCAAGCCTGCTTCCTCTGGGCGTATTGTAGGCTCCCATCCAAAGGCGTACAAGTCGGCGGGAATCTCTGATCTCAATAGGTTACATGCGTCAATCCCAGGTTTTGTCACCGACTTTCCAAATTTGGACACTTTGGTCAACTACAAATTATTATTTTCATGAATAATTTCTTTTTTGGCCCAGTCCCTCAGGGATTGGGAACCTGTTACAGTCTGACCAGAGTGAGGTTTGGACAAAATTAGTTAAACGAAAGCATTCCAAACGGGTTCATTTACTTGCCGGAGCTCAACTTGGCATAGCTTCAGAACAACTATCTATCAAATTGGTCTAACTTAATCTTTCCAAGAATTAGTTATATGGTTCTCTCCCATTCTCAAACTCTCATTTCTCTCTTCAATGGAGTTCCTTGTGCTAAGTGGGAATCATTGTGGGTGGGTGTTTCTTACAGGTTCTGACATTATGCGTTCTTCAATGGCCCATGTGCCCACAACACCTCTCGTGACGTGCACGGTCACCGACCTCCTTTTCCAAACGAGTTGCATGTTAGCTCCAAAAGACATGTACCTTGTGATAATACCTAGAAGAACAAATGAAGGTATTTGCCAAGATTCCAAGAGCACCACCCTAATCCAACTTAAAAAAGAATGTGCCTGAGCCCATTGCCAGAAACAGGTAGTGCAGGGGAGGCTCACAACCAACACTACCCGGAAGCCTAAGTCTCACCTACCCAGGCAGGGAGATCCACCGCTCGTCCATATCATGACAAGAACCAGCGCTTCTCAGGCCTTCTCGCCAGCCACCAAACTGAGACATGGCTTTACCCAACCACAAACCACATCGAGCAAACCTCTTAATCCAAACCACGGTACCAACCAAATTATTGTCACCCAAACACAACCACAAAACCATCCACCAAAACCCAATTCCAGAAAAGGAACCCAACCCACTAACAAAAGCAGATGCAGGTGGGGCCACCCCTTCTACCTCATATCAATACGCTGCTCGGAGCTAAGCCTTACCGGCGAAGGAGACCAACCATGGAGAGGTCGGCCATGGCCATAGAAACCCTAAACGATCCTGTCGCACAACAATGGCTTAGCAGCGTCCAACCCACATGAAGCCGACCAGAAAAATGCTGGAGACTGGAAAAGTCCAACCATCACCCTTGAAGCCCATTAGAGGCGGAGGGACATCGAAGTCGGACGAACGGAAATGATGCCAGCGATTCGATCCCTCCTCTCCCAAAAAACACAACACCTATGGTACAACACCCTCCAATAGTCGGACCCTCCAGAAAATCGCAAGAAAAGCCCTCCATTGGTGAATAAAAGATGGCGGCGGCGCCGGATCTGTAAAACCCTAGCCATTCATTTATAAATTTGGATTAATAGTTGTTGTCAAATGCACCTATAAAGACTTGTACATAAATTATTCAACATAATTAATAGGGAACGAAGGGAGAAGGATAAAAGATGAGATAAATAGTTGAATGGACAAAATACAAGTTAGTACCCTGAACTTTGTCAACTCGGTCATTTTAGGGCCCGAACTATAACTAGGTCAGCCTGATACTCTCAATTATTGAACTCGGAACATTTTAGTCCCCTAACTAACTAACTCCATTAATACTGTTATATTCTTGACAGATTGATGACTAAAATGTAACTTTTACAAAGTTGAAGCTTTAAATAAAAAATTTGACTTACTTTCTATACATGGTTGTAATTACGCAAGAGCTACTTAACATTTAACACCACAGGTTGCGATAACTTGAGTTTTAACAGAGTGTCGTGTGCGACGTCAAGCTTCGAGGCTGAACGGCCGAATTTCGAGTAGATCTCCATCACCAATAGTTGTCCGATCTCGCTACCACCGTAGCCCAATATGGCCGTATCTAGAGCAGATCTTGGCAATAAATCGAAGCCACCATACCAAGGTGACTAGATGATATTTGATGAGGAAATATAATTAATACTCTATAAGAATTAAAGTAATTAGCAAAAGCAAAATTCAAAACTTTTTAAGAGAATAAGACATCAATAATTATAAATTATCACCACAAATTAACTTGTGAGAGTATACGGGTACGGGGTACACTCGGGTGTTCGATCAAGACAGACTCAGTGAGGCTAAGAGTGAGAGCAGGAGGGAGTGAAGAGAAGTGACTTTTGGATAAAAATACAACCACATATAGAAATTTAGTTAAATCTTTTACTTAAAGCTTCAACTTTATAAAAGTGACATTTAGGTTATCAATTTGTTAGGAATATAATAGTGTTAGTGGAGTTAGTGAGTCAAGGGACTAAAGTGACCCGAGTTTAATAGTTAAGAGTACCAGACTGACCGAGTCATAGTTCGGGCCCTAAAATGACCGAGTTGACAAAGTTCAGGGTACTAACTTGTATTTTGGCCTAGTTGAATTTAAGACTTTAATAGTAATATACAAAAATTTAAAAATATGACATTAACTAATAGTAGCTTAATCGAATATATAGCTAGTAATATTAAGAATAATAGAAGAATTAGTGTATTAGATCAAGCAAATGACATAACTATTTTTCACCGCCCCGAGTGCTCTGCTAGGGTTTTTGGATTTTTTGCTCCCTTCAAGACTGAGCAATATCCTGCACGCTATTCTCCATCTCCTCTAGTCCGATCGCACCTTTTTTGCCATGGATTCTTTGCACTCCTCTCTCTCCAAGCTTACCCTTTCCAAGGCTGAGGAGAAGGATTTTTGTCCGGTTGCTCTCGCCAACCGAGACCGCTACTAATTGGAGCCATTATCACCGCTAGGCCGCTTGTTGCGCTTTGGAGTCGGCCCTTAAGTGAGCCTCAACGAGTTTATATTCACTATCCATTCAGTCGGCTCCTCCACGCTGGGTAATGTCTTCCTGATCAAGTTTGAGAAGCCGGATGATGCTTTTGCGGTCCTGTGACGTGGTCCATGGGCATTCGGCAACCGTCTGGTGGTTATGGCTCCACTGAAAAAAGGTGATTGCTCGTCTACCTTCATGTTTGATTTTGTTGAGTTCTGGGTACACCTGTTTGATACTTATTTTGAATGGTTCACAAAATCTATGACTGAATTGATTGCGGGGCAAGTTGGGAAGTTAGTTGCAGTTTAATGTAGTGGGCCCACCTTGCGCTTTAAGGTTCTGATTCCAGTTGGGGAACCGTTACGTCATCTTCTCTTGATTGAACATGATGGCATTGATAAGACTTTTTACTTGTAGTATGAAAAACTACTTGATTTCTGCTATGCGTGTGGTCGCCTAAATCATGTGGAAATAAACTGTTTTGCTTCTGAAGCTGATTCTGAGATACGTAAGTTCAGGGACTGGTTGCGATACAGGGGCCCTTCTGTTCGGTCTATGCAGGAAGGAGGGGGAGAGACCCCGTAATTTGTCAACCAAAATGAAACGTTGGAGCCGCTAGCCCCTGTGCACGCGGATGTGCCACTGTTGATGGACTTGGTTGTGGTCCCTACTCCGAGGCCAGCTTCTCCAGACTCGGTTATTCCTCATCCTTCGCAGCTAGATCCACCATCTCCCTTACAGGTGGTTCTAGCTTTGCCTGCTACAAGCTCTGACATTAGAAGGTCGCTTCTCACACTTGATACTAGGCACTTGATGGTTATAAAATTTAGGGGTGTCAAGCATACGGATTATGCGAAGGTTCTGGGGTGAAGCGGCAACAGTCACAAAAAAAATGCCAGATTGCTGGGGCATTGACTGTGGCGGCGAAGGATGTTCTGCTGGGGTCGGGGGCCTCAAGATTTACAGAACTAATTCTATTTTTTTTTACTTATCACTCAAGTCGCGTTTTTTGAGTAAAATCAATAGTTTCTGGAACATAGGTCCCATAATGTACTTTATTAAAAACGTTGATGGCCTAAAATCCTGCTTGAAAAGTTTTAGGATTAATTCGTTAGATTTCTTCCAAATTTTGAACCAGTTCATGAAAGTTTAAAAATATAAGATTCCTTCAATAAAATTTCAAACCTATAGGACTAAATATGTCTTTTTCCCGTATTTGGTTCGTAAGTTATTGTTCCCACATGATTAATCCAGTTTTTAACTTTTTACTCCTCGCTTCAATGAACGAAAAGGCCATCACATGCTTCTTTAGGAAGCATTATCAAGCTAGGGGGATCTTTCGATCATCTAGGATATAAAATTAAAAGGTAAAATTAGAGAAATGAGTTCATGAATGATACACTTCATGTTCTGGATGAGTCTGGGAAATTGGTATTGCTATATTTTAGACAGCTTTATTTATCATTAGAATTGGAAAGGGGAGAATAAGTTGTGGAGAAAATCTAAGGATTTCTATATGAAAAAATGAAATGATGAAACAATAATGAGCTCTAATTAGAAGTTAGTGTTTAGGATATTAGGAGGTTTCACTTAGGCAACCCTAAGGCTTCCATTATTGATGCAATCGGAGAATACTCGTTTGGTCAATAACGGAAAGGATAACTCTAGCCTCGTAAATTAGGGTTTGAATTCTATCCATCTCCTCTATCATTGTATGATTTTCAACCAAGCATGTCATCTAGCATCGTCAGCCCAAGACAACCGAGGGGACTTTTAATTTTTAAATTCTACCAAGTCAATTCAGTTTTACTTCATACTTGCGTAGCTTGATTATACTCTTCTTATTTTTACTTGTTACTGTTTGGAATCATTTGGGTTACGTATTCTTCATCACTTCATTATACCACATTCATATATAAAAACACCAAAAATATTGTGTTTAACTGTTTATCATTAATTATCATCAATTCCATTAGGTTCGATCTCACTCACCCTACTACAATTACGACCTTACACTTGAGGGAGAGTCGGGCTTATAAATTATATTTGTCTGTTTGATTTTCGACATCAGCAGTAACCTCGACAGGAGTCATTTCTTCCTCGCGGGTGTTTTTATGACCAGAAGTAGGGAGATTCTGGAAGTCCTAGGGATGATGACTCAAGATGAGTTTCCTATTCGTTATTTGGGGGTCCCCCTAATTGACTCTCGGATTCTACCTAGACATTGTGCCCTTTAGTGAAAAAAATATGTAAAAAGATGGAGTTCTGGACTTGCAAATATTTGTCTTATACTGGTAGACTTCAGTTGATTAGAGTTGTTATCTTTAGTATTCAAAACTTTTGGAGTCTAATTTTTCCTATTCCTAAAGGGGTCCTGGAAGAGATAGAAAACAAATGTAGGGCTTTTCTATGGTCGGGAACTATTGTATTTCGTAAAGCCCTAGTGGCTTGGGCGAGAAACTATACTCCCAAAAGCCAAGAAGGTTTGGGATTATTTGATTTGGTTACATGGAACCTAGCTGCTACAAGGAAAAAGTTGTGGCATCTGTTTGCAGATAAAGAGAGTATCTGTGTGCGCTGGATCCATGCCATCTACATCAAAGGTCAGAACATTTGGACTATGAAAATTGTTGATTCTGCTTCAGTAGTTTGGAAATCTGTCTTAAGATGTAGGGACATTTTTGTTGATCTTTTCCCCCAACATGTGGATGAACATAGACTTGACTTGCATCAAGTTTATGCCCACTGCATAGAAAACTTTGATGTTGTCTATTGGAAAAAAAATAGTTTGGGGAGCCCTCCGCATCCCTAAACATTCTCTGGTGGTGTGGATGGCTTTCCACAATCGATTATATACAATGAATAGAATACTTGCTTGGGATCCCTTTATAAATCTGAGTTACAGGTTATGTGGTGTAGGGATGGATTCGAGAGACGATCTCTTTTTGGCTTGCAGCTACTCTCGAAAAGTTCTAATCGAGAGGTTGTTGATGTGTAAGCTACATGGTTGTCCTTATGAATGGAATCAATGTAACCGATGGATGCTCATTATGACAAAAGGAAAATCTATCAAAGCAAATGTGAGAAGATCTATGGTTGCTGCTATTGTTTATCATCTATGGATTGAAAGAAATTTGAGAATATATCAACATACTGCAAAAGAATGGAACTTAGTCATTGGAGATGTGTTGCGTAGTATCCAGGTTAAAAATTTCATAGTTGTGTCTGAGTTATTTACCTAGATATACTTGTGCAAAGTGTTGATTTTGTATAGCATAGGTTCAGATCCTAATTTTTTGTTGGTCTGGATTGCTATTTTTGTAAAGTTTCAGATCTTCCTCTTGTAAGTGTCGCTAGGCGTTTTATATCAATGATAGAATATAAGAGACGAATCCTCTCATTTCAATTTTAGAAAAAAAAATTATGGAAAATATTAAGAATAATTTTTTTGGATACTCATTTAAAATTTGTCATGTAATCGTTTTGTGAGTCTTACTTGCCATTTGGCCCATAAAAAAAAATACTCCCTCCATCCCGGAAAGGTTGTATACTTTGATTTCATGTTCTGTTTTTGAGTGTTTGACTCAAATTATAAGTAAGATATAGAATGAAAAAAAAAAATTAAAAAAAATATGTTTAGAAAATCCATACTATAAATTATGAGATTCATATAAATTATTCAAATTTCTATATCAAAATATTGATGAATAAAAATTAAAGATTAAATACAACAGAAGTATGAAAAAAAATTGACAACCTTTATTAAACAGAGAGAGGAGATGTCAAAGTGTTAATGAGAGATTGTCAAAAAACTATCTAAAGTGACTTACATAATTAATCCCATGGGAGATGGATACGGTTTGAATGTGCGCTACTCTTGATGTGGAGATTCTGAAGTGTGTGGATCGTGTGCCCGGTGTCAACTTGGGTGTTCAGTTGTAGACTTGTAGGGGGCTCTGGCCTTGCATTGGCCGCTCCACTACCGTCTTTATCTAGCTACTTTAGTTGCTTATTTTGTTTTTTCTCTCATGGAATATGCTTAGTAGTCATTTCCCTCTAGTGCGGGGTTGATTACTTTTTGTTTCTTTTAATGTTAACTACTTTGGTCTTGTGTGAAGTTTGTATAGGAAATCCTAGAGAATTTTTTCTTAATTCTTTATCATCCATCACATTATATAACAAATTCAATAGGAGCATCGAGTTTAGATCATTTGCTTTTATTTTATGTGCATCCTTTGCCCTCTCTTTCTTTTAATTTTCCCCGTTTATCAATTATCAATCTGTTCTTTTCAGATTGGTTATCGGTGTTAACTATTGGCTCCATACGTTACGGTGGAGGTATACAATTTAGTGTCACGGGATCTATACTTAAGTAAAATCTGGTGAATTAAAATATTGTAAATAATTTATATATAAATAAAATAAGTAATTGTTTAAAAAAAAAATCATACCCAGCCATTTCCTCTGTAAATTTGTTTTTAAGCAATGTTAAGAAGAACTACTATCAAGGGAAGATCCACATCGGGGCATGCAGGGGCACGTGCCTCCATTAAAAGTTTACAAATTAGAATCGTAGTGGTAATATTTTTTTTATAAAAATAAAATATAGGGGTCTTTTTTAACATAACTACAAAGTTTAAGGCCTAATAGACATTTAAAGCATAAACGAAAAAGTGGACACTCGCAACCGGTTCGGGTGTCTGCAGTGGCGAAACCAGGAATAAATCTTCAAGGTGGTGAAATCCATGGCCGCCGGTAGCTCGCTGCTCACAGACGTAGATCTGGATCAGGACGATGGCTGCACTGCTGCTTTGCTCAGCAGCGCCTCTCTCGCTGCGTACTGGGCTGGGAACAGACGCCAGACGGTGGAGAGGAGAGGACGATCTGAATCGGAACGAACGCAGGCTGGGTTGTTGAATGTTGAGCTTTGAAGATTTCAGCGACAACAACAGCAGCTCGTAGCTTCGTACTGAGGAGGAGAGGGAGAGAGCAACGAGATCTTTTTTTTGTTGTTATTAATTATTTTAATTAATTTGTATGGGGTGGGTTGGGTTTAAAATATTTTAGGCCAAAAGCCCATCTGAAGATTAATAATTGGGTTGTGTAGTTGAAATATTTGAAAATAATAAATACCACCCCTTAACTATCGCAAATATATACTATATATCCCTAACTTTTCAAAAATTTCAGGATGGCCACTGCCACCTCTAGCCCACAAGTAGCTTCGCCACTGTGTCTGCTTGCATAATTAAAGAAGGAAAGATGGGAAAATTATCCCTAAAATCCTACTACTATGGATAAGTTTCTATTTAAGCCATAAAATTAATTACTTTACAAATCTTAAAGTGTTGAAAAAATGTTAAGTCTTAAACATTCATAATGTGACTAACATGATCATATAAAATAAATTATTGATTGCCTATCAAATAAGAGTGTAGCTATTTTATAACATTGGAATGTGCTATCATAGTATTTTGAACGAAAAGAAAAAATAGTTAAATATTTTGTTATTTAGTTGAAATTTCTTTGATTTTTTTTTTACACTTTCAACATTTAAACAAATTACCATTTTATATTTGAAAATAAATAATCTGTATACTTAAACATTATCTAGTGAAACACTCTTCTCACACACTTCCTTTCATAACTTTTACTCCACTTGTTATTGCACATATTTGTTATATGTTAAAATTATGAGAACTATGGGTATATTTTTTCTCACCATTTTTTTATAAAACAAAAAAGAAATTGTGCCTCCTCATGTATAAAATCTTGGGTCCTCATGTATGTGTAGTTTTTATTGATGGAGAAATGATAATTTTGTCACTAATATTTAGAATTTTATCATTTTGCCATCAACCTTTTTTAGGGGTAAAACTGCCTTCAACTTTTCATTCAGAGTTACATTTGTCACTACTATGAGTGACGGTCCTACATGGCTTGACAAAATCGTTAAATGTTGTTTAAATTACCCCTTCAATTTCAAAATTCATCAAAAAACACCACATCTTCCTAGCTACTTCTTTCCCATGCAACCTATTCGAGAAGAAATTGTCACAAACTAGTGGACTGTGCAGTTCTTTATGAAATCGGACCGGAACTACTTCAACGATTGCGGTATGATTACAAACTTTAAGGTGGAATTAAAACATTGACCATACGGTCAAGGTCCATGTAATCTCTTAATGGCACGCCACTCAAGCACTACTTCATTGGTCCTCCATCAACCAAAGCGGCCAATCATCGTGCGATCCTGTCGACAGACGAGGTAGTTCTAAAGCAGAGCGAATCAATTGAGCAAACCCGCAATTCCACAACACATGGCTCACCGATTCCTCTTCACCACCACAAACAGAACATATAGCATCCACTTCCATCCCATGGTGAGTTTAACAATCACACGTAGGAAGAAAGTTCCCACGCGCATGCTAAAAAAATGTTTGCACCCGCGGCAGAAGCTGCAAACCCCATTACCAGTGGCAGAACTATGTAGAAGTGGGGGTCATGCCCCCCCTACCCCCCTAAAATGTTACAAATTAAGTAGTATATAGTAGTATCAATATATTAATTGTGACAATAATTAATATTTTTTATGTTCATATAAATTATATAAGGTTTTTTGAGTAATATATTAGTAAATAATTTTTTTAGTTGGACTTAATTAATTGATCCAATTCACAAAAATGTATCAATTTAGCCTAACAAATAGCCTATTAACTAAAAGTGTTAACTTTTCCATATTCCCTTCACGTCTCTCTTCTATAAATGATCTCACTTTAATGAGACTCTTTACAAATTGCAAATTAATTTGTCTTCATCCCTTTCTCTGTCGCCGACGGTACAAGTGAAGTCCAAGTAAGTGCTTCAAATTTTTCACTTTTACATGTTTTTTATTCATGTGTTCTCTTGTTCTTTTATTTTTTATTTTTTATATCCTTTCTTTTGTTCTTTTTTTCTTTTCTATTAGTATTTATTTCAATATTAATTTTCTGCAACATGTTAATCGGTTTCAGCAACATGTGTTCTGCTTAAACTTCCTAAATAAATAATCTATTTATGGTGGATTTCTACAATCATAATAATTTGTAGTAATATATCAATATTTCAACAAATAATTTTCTTGTTATCATTTAATCTTATTTTTCGTTAGTTATTGGCCCTCTGAACAAAAAATTCTGGCTCCACCACTGCCCATAACCACCTAAAAAAAATGAATACTCTAGTGAATCTCTATTAAAATTCACAGAATATGCCAGATAATAAGCATATTAACAGAACTGGCCACTATTCTCCATCCCCAAAGTAAAAATATTCTCAAGGGCATAGGCATTCAATGTAACATCTTTAATGCAAACTGCATTTGTAGGGTGTAGGGCTGAGTAACGAATCGAGCCTATTCGAATTCGGCTCGAATTCGAGCTCGAGTCAAATGAGTCTGTCGAGTCAAGTTTTTTCAAATCTCGACCTCAAGCTGTTTTTTAGGCTCGTTTTGTAAACGAGGCGAGCTCGAGCTTGATAAGTTCGAGCTCGGTATATTCAGGAGCCTAATCGAACCTCTTGTATTTATAAAATTACCCTTCCCAATATTTAATTATTTACCCTTCCTTAAAATGTACTATTATTGCCCTACCCATTCAACACTTTTCCCACTCCCCCTTTCCCGAAACCAATTCCCCATAAACTCACAAACCCACATCCCTGTACCTATAAACCCACTTCCCTATACATTTTCCCTTTTTGCCACAATTAAAATCCATGAGACACTTAAACAAAAAAATCCATCAGACTTGCCCTATAATTAATACTTTTTAAGATATTTAAGACTACTTTTAGAGATTAACAGTTCCCCATTTTATTAAATTCTTTAATTTTAAAGAATTTAAGATTATTTTTTTATTCAACGGCTTCTCTATTTCATTATTTAAAATAAAGAAGAGAGAAAAAAGAGATCCCCTCACCAAATATGCAGCACCTCTCAAATATTTGGCGAGGTTTCTATCATAAATATTTCACGTTTTTCAACTCTCCAACGACTCAATTGAGAGACACGTACATGCCTCTATGTCTCTCGATTCTCTGGGTTTCTCTCTCTCATTCTCGACTTCTCCACTTCGTGACGCTCACCGGCAATACCGACTCGCCGTCGTCGGCAATTGGCTATTCGCGACCAGCAGCGCTCGCCAAAATGCTAGCTTCTGGTGGATCTTGCAACTACCAACAAAGCTTGCCAAGCCACGCCGTCTCAGTCAACCTCCTCCCCTGCCTCAGCCCGATTGTACAAGTACTGCCTCTGCCTTACCATCACCGAGCTCAGCACCTCTATTTTCTAATTTATGGCTCGCTGTTTTTTTTAAAAAAAAAAAAATATTGGGGGCTTTTTTTTTTATGAATTATTTAGGGTTTAGTGTCGTGGTGAATTTTTGATTTTGAATATTTGAACTCTCATACAAGTGGAATGGGTGTGGATTCTTTTGACAAAAGGATAACAAAAAAAAGAAAAAGAACTTGTACCTTGTTACTAGTCTCTGTTTTGGCTATTCTCTATTTTGTTTTCTGTACCCTAGCCTTGTTCAAAGGGTGGGTCTGTTGCTCTGTTGGTTGCGCTGTCCTTGTTACTACTTTTCTGCATTTTTTGTTGCATTTTGAATTTTGTGTTGTTAGTCTTGAAGAGAATTGAAGAGCTTGTGTTTAAAGTTGCGTGCTTCTCATTGTGATTAGTATGAACATATATACAGGAGGTGTTAGAGTTACAATATACAAAGGGTTCCTATACAGATGAGTCTGAATAGAGTCCTAGACTATCAAGTAATTGTATCAGACTTATCTTCAACAAGTCTTTGTTGTTCCCATTAGGTGAAGTCTTTTGTTGTTAGTCCTTTTGAGTTGGAAAAGGTTTGCATTCACAGGAACCAGAAACTTTTAATCTGTTAATATGTTGTTTAGTTTTTTGTAGAGAGGATGTCACCCTCTGGTGACCGGTGCCTCCATGTTTCTTGATCATATAAAGAACACTGTAGAAAATGAGAGGAGTAGTCTTTAGTAAAAATAAAATAGAATCACAGCTTAAAGATGTGGTACCCAAAAAAATAAATAAAAATTAACCTCAAATAGGTAGGCTGGTAGATTTGCTCAAATGTAAGAGCTAGTAGATGAGCCAAAAAAAAGTCTCTAAGTAATAAATAATTCATTAATTATTCGTACAAAATATAAAATATTTTATTATTATAATAAATGAAGGATTCTCCAAAATTGAGAAGCGGTTGAAGTTGAAGCAAATTTTATTTGGAGAATATGACATTTGCTTCCCATTTTAGAGAAATTTTTTGGGAAGCTGTTGGAGAATAACCGTACCCACTCCCATCAACATTCTCGAACGTTCCCATTCATCGCCGACCAACCTTCTCCATGTGTCTCAGCCCGTAACCACCTCTCTTCTCCCAGCCTATTTTCCATGCCATTGCCTTCAGCCTCTTAACCCGCTGTCGGTCATATTTAAAAATATGCATAACACACAGCCTACCGACAGCCACAACCTTTTCCAAGCCTTATCGTCGATCAACTTTTTCCAGGCCTCCCCGAGGACGCCGCTGACCAACATCAACAGCCCGCCGTCGTAAATCCTTTTGGCCTTCCTAGTCCACTTCACTTCTTCTCGAGCCTGACGAGCTCCTGAGCCGAGCTCGAACTTCTCATGAGCTGAGCTCGAACTCTTCAATAGCAAGTTTTACGAGCTCGAGCCGAGCCTAACAGTAACGAGCTTGAGCTCGAACCTCTCAAGCTCGGGCTAGGCTCGGCTCGTTCTCACCCCTAGTAGGGTGAAATATAACATCAATATCGGACACACGCTGTGAAAAACACTATTGGGGGAGGATGAGGCTCGTTGCGGCCTTGCTGCGGTTTCGGCCGCAGTGAAGCCTCAACGCAGCACACGTGGTGCAACCATTGTTGCGCCTTGACTGCTGCGACCAGACGCGCAGCAAGGCTGCAACGTCAACCACGCGTTCCACGATGTGGCGCAACCATTGTTGCGCCTTGACTGCTGCGACCAGACGCGCAGCAAGGCCGCAACGTTAACCACGCGTTCCACGAGGCTGACATCCTGTCTGTTGCTGCGCAATTGGTCACAGTAGATCTTCTCTATATATTTTCCACCCTGGTTTCACTCAAACACTTTACATTTTTTTCATCTCTCTCAAGTCTTTTCAAAATTTGAAGTTTTTGATCTGTCACGTTTTGAAAATATTATCATCCAAATGTAGATTGAGTTGAAGATCCATCATATACTTTTATTGTATTTCTTTCAGGTAAAAAAATATCACATTTTTAATTTATTTATACTTATTAATTGGCGTCTCTTTTATAATTTTATTATTTATCTACTTTATTTGTTTAATTAATTTAATTAGAT
>JBBYHH010106465.1:0-14880 GCA_038382905.1 Daphne laureola
ATTTAGACACCTTTGTGGTGATCTTTATAGATGATATACTGATATATTCACCTGATGAGGATTCCCACCAGGAGCATTTGAGGATTGCCCTGGAGATGACGGAAGTATCCTTTCTGGGACATATCATCGGTGCAAATGGCATTGCAGTTCACCCTAAGAAGGTCAAAGGTGTACAGGAATGGCGACAGCCGAGAAAAGTAAAAGATATACGGATCTTTCTCGGATTAGCTGGGTACTACCGAAGGTTTGTATCCGAATTTTCTGCACTTGCCTCACCACTTACCCAATTGACTAAGAAAGGTCAATCATTTGAATGGTCTGAGGCATGTGAACAGAGTTTCCAAGATCTGAAGAAAAGATTGACGAAAGCACCGATTCTAACTCTACCAGACCTGACTCAGTCTTATGAAATATTCACTAATACTTCTGGAATGGGTCTGGGATGTGTCCTGATGCAAGATCAGGACGTAATTGCTTATGGGTCGAGATAGCTTTGACCACACGAGAAAAATTACCTGACACATGATTTAGAATTTGTGACAGTCATTTATGCCCTAAAGCAATGGAGACACTACCTACTCGGTAGAAAATTCCACATCTTCACAGACCATAAAAGTTTAAAGTGCCTGTTCACGCAAAAGGACCTGAATATGAGGGAATGATGGTGGCTTAAGTATATGAAAGATTATGGCTGCACGATCGAGTACAACGCTAGAAAAGGTAATACAGTGGCAGATGCGTTGAGCAGGAAATATACCGGAATTGTGAATGCCAGAGATACTGGAAACCGAGATGAGGATTCAGACTTGGTGAGTTTATGGCATAGATGGAAATGGCAGGAATATGCTCAGATTTGCATGTTAACTATCCGATCAGAGTGGGTGGACCAGATTCGCGAATCCTAGAATAAGGATTCTGCTTTGAAAGATGTTTCAGGGGAAAGTAAGGTACGATACGTCCACATTTTGAATACAAGAAGGGTTTATTGTATTTCAAAGGACGTTTATACGTGCCTAATGATATGGCCCTCCGGGATGAGATCCTTGGGCCCATTCTAGAAGACTGGGTATACACCGTGGAAGTGAGAAAATGTATCATGTCTTGCGATCTCACTTCTATTGGTCAGGTATGAGGAAGCAGATTGCACAGTACGTGGAAAAGTGTGCTACCTACCAAAGAGTGAAAATTAAACATCAGAAACTGGCAGGTACCTTACAGACATTGCCCATTCTGGTACAAAAGTGGGGTAATATTACAATGGACTTTCTGACTGGTAAGCCCTTGACACGGGCACAGCATGATGCGATATGGGTCATTGTTGACCGACTAACAAAATGTGCACACTTTTTGCCTATACGGATGACAGATTCACTTGAAAAACTTGCTTAGCTGTACATCAGTGAAATTGTATGATTACACGGAGTACCAGACTCTATAATCTCTGACCGAGATCCACAGTTTACACCACAGTTCTGGAAAGAGTTTCATAAAGCGTTGGGCACACAACTCCATTTGAGTACATCGTATCACCCTCAAACTGACGGACAATCAGAACTGGTGATACAAATACTAGAGGATATGTTATGTAGTTGTGCGCTAGACTTCAGGGGTGAGTGGGACTGACATTTACCTCTAGTTGAATTCTCCTATAATAATAGTTACCAGAGTACAATAGGTATGGAACCTTATGAATCATTGTACAGGCGTAGATGCATGACACCCCACTACTGGTCTGAACCATCGGAAAAGATTGTATTGGGTCCCAAAGTCATTAAAGAAACGACAAAGAAGATAAAGAAGATACAAGCATGACTGAAAACCGCGAATGATCGTACCACATCTTATGTGAACAAGCGGCCCCATGACTTGGTATTTGAAGTTGGTGATAAAGTCTAGCTGAAAGTTGTACCGATGAAAGAAACAGCTAGATTCGGGAAATGAGGTAAGCTAGCACCACGGTACATCAGTCCATATGAAATACTGGAACGGATTGGCAAAGTGGCCTACTAACTAGCTCTGCCACTGAATATGTCTGCAATACATAACATCTTCCACGTAAGTATGTTGAAGAAATGTATTCTTGACCCGATACAGACCATACCCGTGGAAGAGATATAGATAGCACCAAACTTGTCATACCAAGAAATACCGATTACTATACTGGGTAAAGATACACGAAAACTTAGGAATAGGTTGATCCCGATGGTCAGAGTCCAATGGTCGCACCACTTAGAACGGGAAGCCACTTGGGAAACCAAAAATGAAATGGTGGGTTGTTATCCCCAAGAATATGAAAGACTGAAGGTGCTCTTAGAGGACCAAGAGTCCTAAGGGGGGAAGAATGTTATGGCCACCGATGAAGAATTACCGGAAAAAGGTAAGATTTGCTTTTAATTGTATGTTATGGAATTAATTAGGGTTTAACCTTAGGAAATGTATGTTCTGGGAGGCTATGAAGAATAATTTTCCATCGGAATGGACACAAAATTGTTTGGGATCGTTACGGACACGTGAACGGTTACAAAGGGTGCTCCGCACCTTACGGAACCATGAAGGAACCACCTGGGCACCATGGTGAATCAAATTTGGATCAAATGAGCAGCTGCCTAGTTTTAGAGGCCACGACGTGATGGTGGTGTGATGGGGATCCCGGGGACACGCCGAGAGGATGGGAAATGAATAACTGGTAGGTTTGTTCGGTTGGCAGCGTCACGGCAGCAAGACGAAGGTGTGGTCATCACGTGGCATGATCAACACACCGGGATGATTCCATGAAGATGCTGGAGCTTCCTAAATCAAGCCTTCCAGGATCCCTACGGCGTGATCAAGAGATTAGGATCACGCCGGGGATCACGCCATTGCTGGTTGCTTCGTTAAAGATGAACCTTGACCCATCTTCTTCATTCTTCAACCTTACTCTTTCTCTCCTCTCTCACTCTAACCCTAAACCCTCTCAAACCTAAAACCGATTATGAGCATCCAAATTACATGGAAATGGTGGATTGATGCGAGATTCAACGAAAGAACAATAACAACATAAGATTCAAGCAACAACAACAACAATTTGGTGGATTTCAGATTTAGGGCAAAGTTTAAAGTGGATCAACTACCTTCATAGTTGGCACAATTGAAGAGGTAAATGTGTTTTATGTTAATTAGGAGGTACAGACACGTTTTACACCACTGATTCAGCATGAATTGAAGATTTCAAAAATTAGGGTTCATGAGAGAGAAACCAAAATTTCTGAGGAAAACTAAAATTGAAGCTAAATTATTATTCTTTGATGAATTTAGGACAACATTAATACTTGGAATTTTGGTTGATTCCAATCGGTTTAGTGAGCTAAGAGTTATAGCTCTAGGAAATTGATGGAAGAATGAATGGTTCAAATGGATTGAATATATGCATCAATTGTGTTCATAGATTGATTCTAAGAAACTTTAATACTTGTAATGATTTCCAAATCAATGTTTAAGATGAAGTTATGAGTTAAGTCTGAAATGTGTAACTTTGTTAAATTTTTGAATGTTGATAGAAATGGAACGGTAATGCACAGTAAATGGAATGTTTATGTATGGATAGCGATATATTGCTCATGTATGGATTGTCACAGATAACAGATAAGAATTGGCCAAGTTAGTAATTTGGGGCAAATGATAAATTATGGAAAAAGTTGAAGTCTTGATTTAATGTATTGATTGTTCAGAGTTGACAAGGATCGCTGAACGATAAAGAACTGATAGACGGACTCACAGACAGATTTACAGACTGCTTCAGGTAAGGGCTCAACCTTCTTATATACGTAATACTAAACATGTATGGTATATAGGTTGGTTGAAACTAGCTCATGGGCCGAGGGTAGGGCTCGATGATTCCCGAGTCTAGTTCTAAGGTAGAGGTAAAGGCTTACAGGTATACTGATATGGTACTTCAACTCCCTATGATAATGATGCACTGCAATCAAATAGCGATCGACACTGACGTACCAGGTCCCGATATCATGACCTACCTGATTACCACGGTAGACCTAATGACTGATGACTGATGACTGATAACTAATTATGATGATGTGCCAGGTCCCGGTATCATGACCTGCATGATTACCATGGTAGACCTAATACTGATGACGGTAATACGGGGACCGTAGGCCCCAGACTAGTACTATGGACCTACTGTACAGAGCTCTATGGTTGCGAAACAACTACCGGAGGCCGTAGTGACTGACTGAACTGAACTATGCATTGCATATGATTTTCATGTTTATATATATATATATTGTATACTACATACTGTCATGCTAACATTGTCATTGTAGGCAATCAATGAACATTTTCCCCCTTTACTTCTGCCTAACCCCTTGTTGAGTTCTCCCCGGAACTCACCCCTTATATCTCCCTAATTCAGAAGCATCGGGATCTAGGGCCGCGGATTGAGATTTTACCTGGCCATACTGTATTTTGATTCTGAGGTACTGACGTTGCTCCTGAGTTATGTTTAATGAAATGTATAGTTTAGGGAAGTCCCTGGTAGAGAATAAAATGATGCTATAGATGATGATATTGATCACAGTACAGATTTCTAGAAACATAATGTTTGTAAAGGTTCTAATGGTTTAACACATGTTTTGGTATGTAGCTACAGCCGTAGCAGCAGCAGTATCAGGCCGGATTACTGGTGATTGCTCAACCGACTGCCTGATTTATAGTAGGTGCAATACAAGTTAAGACAACTCTGTAGCAATAGGTTGCACTGTACATATAACTTAGACAATTACATTTTGATGCATGTATGTATGAATGAGGCACAGTTCTCAAGTTTTGATGATGTTGACGTTTATGGATATGGATTACATGCCTATGGATATTGTATGATTGCATGTTTATTTTATCGGGGAATGCTTGCCAGAGGCAGCTTCCTTACGGAGTATCTGATCTGAGCGGAGCTTAGTTTATCTGTATATTGTTGTAAATTATGAAGTTCTTCTTGGTTTTATCCCTATGTGTCTAGTTTCCAGCAAATTTTATGGAACTTAATTTGGACGCCTGTGAAATTCTCTATAAATGTTTGACTGACAGGGGGTCTAGTTGGAAACTGTGGAACTGTTCTGTATGAATGTTTATGGGCCAAGGATCGGGTTATGGAACCAATCCATCGTACTGGCTGCGTAAAAGAAGGTAAAGTGACTATCACCGCCGCCCTTCCGGCCCCGCGTCTGCTTCCGCCAGGTCATGCACGGAGGGGGTGGTGACATGGAGGCCAAGTTAGAATGAGTTTTTCTTCAGGCCATTAACCGAAACCAAGTGTGGTTGATCATCATCAACCATTGTTTGTGTAGAGGATATAACTAGAAATATACTAGAGAATTAAAAGAGAAATATCCAATATTACAACCCAAAAAGCTAAAGCTAAACTAAGCTAGCTAATGGACTTCTCTAGGTTCTTTAGTCTTGGTTCTGTTTCTTTAGGGATAGATCTAGCTGGAGTTTTAGACTCAGGCTTGGTTCGGGCAGGTCAATTTGGGTGACCTTCATGGAGACTTTGGCCTTGAAGTCTTCATTCTCCAAGATCTGTGTAATCTTTGGAGGCACCTCTTCATCTTCTTGTTTCTTCTCTTTCCTTTGCACCAGTGATTATCCATCCTGAGGTCTAGACCTTTTCCCTGGTACTTTTTCTGAGGGAGGCTCTCTCTGTTCTTCTTTCTCAGAAAGAGGAAAGAACTTGTCGCAGATCTCCATGACAGAGAGACCGTGTTCCTTCAACTATTTCATTTGGCCTAGGATACCCTGGACAAACATAGGCTCTTCCCCTATAGAAGTGACTCCTGGCTCAGAGAAGTAGTTTGCCTCTGCATTGATGGCTTCCAGTTCTTCCCTATAGGAAGAGGAGCAGGGAAAGAACTCATCCAGGAGTTCATCTGTGCAAATCCCTTCACTGCCTAGGTCCTCTAGAGTGTCCATTAGACGTAGGACCACCTGCATGTCTTCTGCAACCTTTGTTGGCACCCAGACCTCATGATCATCTTCTATACACCAGGCATCTTCATCAGACAATGAGTCATCAATGCGTTGATTTGCTGAGCGATCAACATGTTAGTCTTCTACAATGACTTTTTCTTCTTGAGACTCCTGTTTAGGCTGAGGCTCAGGAGGAGTGAAGAGAACAATAGGAGGAGATATAGGATGCACGAAGATTGGTGCTAACTCTTCTAGTATAGGTTCTCCTTGTGATTGGTTGAGTGCATATAGCACTTGGTTGATCATCTCGTTGGGATTGGCCATTTGAGAATGTTTCGAAGATTAGAGAGAATGAGGCGCAACGATTTTGAGAATGGTTTAGGCTTGAGATGATCTCCCTTTGAATGAGAATTTATAGAAGCCGAGAGAGAAAGGGGCGGATCTTTTGGGTTTGTGAAAGGAAAGAAAATTAACTTGATTTATTTTGAAGTCGGAAGAGATTGGCATTAGTTTGAGGTGTAGAAGTTCCCTTTTGATAAACTTTTCTTTTATAGCTTCAGGGTGAAGGAATTTCTATCATCTTGGGTAGTTTTCTTCAATGGTTAGAAAATTCCAACAGTAAATTTTTTATTCATTGAGTTTGTTATCAATGTGTTGATAACCTCTTCAACTCTCTATCCTTTTTACCTTCTAACCTTGGTTAAATCCCTTAATTCTTTTATTGTCTGGTATTATCTTGCACACTAATTAATCTGGATAACTCAAATTTTACAACTATGAAATTAATTTCCATAATACACAGTTTTAATATCCATTCATACAATGAACACAAGTTTACTTATCTCGGGGGTTTTACTTGCTAAGCAAGCCTTTTTTGCAACCTTTACGATTCCCTATAGTCTAATTCTTCATGATGAATATGAGAATTCAACTCAGTATGCTTTGATGACTTAGATTTGTTAGGTGCTTAAATGAACAACTTCTGATGTTCTGCCATCAACGCGTTGATACACAGTCTGTGTTCATGTATTATACCTGCAATGCAAAGATCTATATTTCTCTGACTTATGGTTAGTAGCATAGTATCTTAAAACATTTAATAACTACTACTAACTAAGAAAGAAGGCAAGTTGTTACTTGTGAAAGAAACAACTAATGACTTATGTCCTGCTTGAGTCTTCTTCTCCCTTCCCTGTTACCTTCATCTTGAAGAGCAGTTAACTCTCCTTAGGAACCCAATTCTTAGGTCCTCCCTTATCAGAGATCTTCTTAATTACCCATACTTATAAGTACGCCCTTGATAATTCTCTTGTTCCTAAACAAATAGTTTGTTAATGAATGTTCTTTCCTTGGACAGACTTGGAAAGTGACATAAGTGACTTTTGAAAACTTTTTTTTTCAAAAATACTTGATGTTTCTTAGCTTGGTAGGCAATACCTGCTTTTTTATAAGCAGCTCTTTGATTTCCTAACAAGTGATCTAATTTTTTCTCAATACCAGCAAGCTTTTTCAAATAAGTTGAAAGCTTCTCATTTTTATCCTTTAGACTTGCCACCTCTTTTAGAAGATTACTCCTTTCAAATTTTATTCTAAATACTAAGGACTCATACTCTTGAGAGATTTGAGTAAGTTCACTTACCTCATCTTCATGGTCATCAACTCATTGATTGTAGATATTTGTGCTTGATCAACTTGAGGTTGACCAAATAGATTCCTCATCATGTTATTTGGATATGAAGCAGATGATTTCTTAATTTTCTCCATCTGATGATGATTGATCTGATGAACCATCACTTCCACTCCAGGTACCCATCATCTTGTGTCATGTCTTTTCTTGAAAGGTTTGTTGTCCTTCTTCTTGTTCTTTTCTTCATGCTGAGGACAACTAGGAGCTACGTGTCCTCTTTAATTGCATTTCTAGTAGATTGAAATCTTTGAACAGTTCCTTCAATCTTTCTTTCTTTTGTCGCCATCACTGCTCTTTGTCTTGAAATAGTTTCAAAACTTCCCTGCAATGAGAGCAGCTTCATCTTCACTATCCTCTATGTCTAATAGAAGATGTTCTTGAGCTTTTAGGGCTATATTCTTTCCCTTGTTCAATTTTTTTTCCTCATTTTCCTTCATCTCATAGGTGAGAAGTTTTCCAAACAACTCATCTACAGTGAGTGTTCCCAGTCTTCCACCTTTATTGATTTCTTATATAATGCTCTTCTAGCTAGGAGGCAGACTTCAGAAGATTTTCCTTACTAGCTCTTCATTTGAGAGGTGTAATAATTTCATTAAACCTCTTGAACATGTGCTCAATGTGCTCCTTGGGTTCCATTGTGAATAGCTAATATGCTCTCACCAGCATATGTTTCTTGGTGTCTTTGACTTGGGCAATTCTTTTATATGTGACCAATAGCGTGTTCCACATCTCATGAGCACTGTCACATAAGAAGATGAGATTGTACTGATTAGGTAGTCATTTTATAGTATAGAATGTTGATAGCTTTGGCGTTGAGTGTGCAGATCTGATCATCTTCTCTGCCATATTCAGTGTACTCCTTGGAAACTTCAATTCCTTCCTCATTCTTCTTTGTAGGAATCTGATTTCCTGTGATGATTCATCTCTAGATAGTGAAGTTAATGGATTGGATGTGAATCTTGATCTTGTTCTTCCACTAGTTTAAATTTGTTGCATCAAAGAGTTGAGGCTTGGTTGTGCTTTGTCTTTCATACATGGATGTGCAAGCCATCTGATCTTATCTTTAAACTATAAGGTTCTTGAAAAGAAACCTACTATGATACCAATTGAAGACCCATATATGGCTAAGAGGGGCTGAATTGGTTGTAAAACAGATTTCAAACCTTTTAGCTTTACAACCACAACCCTCCGATCAACACGTTGACTGATCAAAGTTAAATGCACTTGTAGAAGAAAGGTATGAACATGTTGATGGTTAACACATATAAGAGTTGTAAGGCAGAGTGATTGACACATAGATTTTATAAAGGTTTGGTATAACTTGACCTACGTCCTCTCCTCAAGATACACTTGAGAGTTGCTCCACTATAACTGAGGCCTCACACACAAGGCTTATACAGACATTTCTTGATACACAAGACTTCACCAAGGCTACCTGACACACAGGAGTTTACGCCTAATGCCTGACTAACAAGACTTTACCAATTGCCTGACTAATAGGACTTTACAAGTTTCCTGACTAATAAGACTTTTTCAATGGTTCACTGACACACAGGCCTTTACGGCAAGGTTTCCTAACAAATAGGACTTAGAGTGATCCAGTAGCACTGTGATCAGCGCGTTGATAGAACACACTAACCTTCCTCTTCCTTGAGAAGTTTTACTTGATCAGTGTTGTAAAATTTGTCTAAAAACACCAACTAGGGAAGTTGATCAATATAAGCGCAAGAGAGAAAACCTTTTACAAGAGTATTTATAGAACATAAGGCTTCTCTGTAGAATGACTCTCTAGTATAGGCAAAGTTGATGCTGATGATATTCTGGTTGCTTGCAGCTTTATGAATGATAGCTCGTGAGCGTCTTTTAATCTTTGTGAGAGTATAAGAATGAAGAGTATTCATTGAATATATATATTGGCGCATGTATGTTGGAATTCTTGGCGCCCCAAGAGCTTTTGAGATGGTACTTGAGCTCATAGAGCTAAGTCTGAGCTCATAGGTAGCTATATGTAGCTTACCTCAGCTTAACTCAGGTAGAAGTAGATGAACTTAGCTCGCTATAGCTTGAGGGCAGCTAGACATAGATTCTCTCAGCTCATATCATTTTATCTTAGCTAGAAGTAGTTGATCTAAGCTCATCTCAGCTCAAGAGTAACTAGAAGTAGCTTCTCTTAGATCATCTCAGCTCAAGAGTAGCTAGAAGTAGCTCATCTTAGCTCAACTCCAGCTAAAAGTATCTGGACTTAGCTCAAATCAGCTCATGCCAGCTCACTCCATCTCAAAGGAGTTGGGAATAGCTTGGCATCAACTCATCTTAGCTAGAAGTAGTTAAATCCAGCTCAATGTGAGCTCACTATAGCTAGAAATAGCTCTAGTTAGCTCCACTCCAGCTCAAGTTAGCTAGAAGTAGCTAACCTCAACTCAAGTTAGCTAGAAGTAGCTTACCCTAGCTCATGTTAGCTAAAAGATAGTTAACTCTAGCTCAAGTTAGCTATAAGTAGCTAACTTTAGCTCATGTGAGCTAGCCTTGATGAAGAAGTAGCTTCCAGCTCAATGTGAGCTGAAAGGAGCTCAAGGGAGCTCAATCATGTGTGTAGTCATTTGGAATATCTTTTACACAAAGTAAGGGTATTTTTGTAAAAGATGGCACTATAGGTGCAAGGTATATGCATCTTAGCACAAGGGGCAACCCCTTTGGTGGTTACCAACCCATAACTGGCCAAGGACTTCCCCAAGTGGTGAAAAGGTTCCATTTAGAGAGGCACCATTTCGCTAAAATGGGTGGTTATCTTGATCTTGTGGTCTTTATGTGGTTAAGGGGGAAGTGTACTCATAGGCCCTAATGTACTAGATCATTTCATCCTTAATAGGACATTTCTACCCCTTAACCACCCTTCCTCATCTATAAATATATAAAGAGAGGTTGGCCTCTTTACTTACTACACACCACTTCAAATTTCTTCCATTTCTTCTTCATCTTCATCTTTATCTTCTTCCTCTCCCTTTACTTGTCTGAATTGTTTATCACATTCAAGGAGAATTTTGAGTGGAACTTTGAATTGTCTCTTCAACACTTCCAACCCTTTTTTATATCACCAAATCATCCCTCTCCATTCCTCTTCCATCCGCCACCATCCTTGAAGTTTCAAGAAGACAATCCGCCAAGAACAATCAAGGTAGGAGCAAGGAATTTGATATTCCTTAAGTGGTTTTCCATTGGTGGAAGGTACATAATTTTGGCCTTTAATGTGTATTTATGTATGTTGCCCTTCCTCTCACTTGTTCTTGAATAAATGAGCATGATCGTACAAAAAGACATCATGCCTACTAATCTGGCACTGAAGTGTGTTTATGTGATCATATGGACATTGGTACACTATCCAAGCACGCACCTAGGAAGGACTCGTACAAGAGAAGGCCTGCTTGTGCAGCATATAGCCACTCTGAGGTCCCCATATACAGCAAAGGTCAACGTCCAAGTCTGGGCTTGCACGGGGATGCCTGCACAGCAGATAGGCACTCTGAGGCCCCCGCATACGGCAAAGGGCAATGTCCAAGTCTGGGCTTGGACGGGGACGCCTATGCAGCATATAGCCATTCTGAGGCCCCTATATACGGTAATGGGCAACCTCCAAGTCCAGGCATATGCAGGAGATAACAAGGCCCCTGCGCATGGCGAGGGTGATGCCCCTCCGCATAGAGGAAGACGTGGGCAGCCACATCTTTGCCCATGATTGCCACGTCCTTGGTAAACCGTCACCCACTCACCTAGGCCACTACACCACCCACGATCGGAAAAGCGTGGGATAAACCGCCCACCACTCTGATTCATGGAGGGTTAACCGCTAGGCCTGAGCCTTATATAAAGGAAGGCCCGGGAGAGTCGAAGGTATGAGATTCTCTCTGATAAAACATTATTAAGTCCTAAACCTTGAACTGAGTTGAGTGTTGGAGTGTGCTTCCGAGGTTACAACCTTGGGTCTTTTGCAGGTTTGGACTCACCACCGGAGGAGAATCAGAAGTACGAAGTCACAGTATCCAGATAGCCGGAATCTAGGCTATCAGACATGAAATGAGATGAATGAAAGATCTAAAATCTACAAATGGTATCAGAGCATAGGTGCTTGAATCTCATTCATGTTTATGTGTGAAAATGAATTCGGGTGTATGCATGTTTAAAGAAAAATGCTTAAGGCCAAAATGAAGTATACATCACATGTTGATCACCACTTGAGATTGAATTTGTTTCATGTTGATTTCATGAATGTTGCATGAAATTGTAACCGAATTCATGTCTAGAACATAAAATGTGATGAATGTTCATGATGTATATGAGTTATGTACATTCGCCCATAATGAGAAAATTCATGAAACTTAGTGAAAAATGCATGATAACTTGTATGGCAAGAAAGCATGTAAATTGTATGCGATCTATGTGAAAATGTATGAAATTTGAAGCATGTTTATATGTTATAGCCAAATACTTGTTATACAAGTCACTAAAGTATGAATGTTTGGAAAACTTGAATGAATGCTTGTTTGATTCACATGAATATGAAAACATGTATGCTCATGTGTTAGTGGCATGAAATATACAAAATTGTTTGTATATTCAAATACATGTTCTTAAGTGTGTATGTGTGTGTCACATACATATGTCACATCTAATCTTACACCTATGTCTTTACTTCAAAGTTTTGTAATGTACATTCTGTCTAAGGAGGTAGATTTTAAGCGGGATCATTGTGACCCCTCCATCTTTCCTGAGAATGTACTTATAAAGATTAAGAAGTTGAGAGATTATAGTATAAGATAATGTTGCATGAATGACACATGTATATGTTACTTGGACGAATGTACATGTGACATAAGAGAGAACCTTCTTGGAAGGCTCATTAAGAATATGTGTATGAAAGTATGGAAACATGTTTGCATGTTTCTAATTGAGTGCTATATGCACCTCTTTTGCCATGTATGAGCATGTATGAAGTAGTTTTATACACTTGTTACTAAATTAAGTCTTTTTGTGTATGATTGAACATATGATTTGCATCAATGTATATGGCATGCAAGAACATTATTGCTAAGTTAAACAAGGACTTCAATTTGGATGGTGAAAACTATTCAATTTGGCAACAAAAGGTTAAGTTCATATTGCTTGAGCAAGATACACTTTAGGTTTTTACCAGTGAGGTCAATCCACCAAGTGAAGAGGAGGATAATGCTTCCTATGTGGCATACACAAAGAAAAACTCTATATGTAGGGTTACCCTCCTCTCTACTATGGTGGATGAGACCATGGTGGAGTTCACGGTCCTTGACAATGCCAAAGAGATTTGGGACACTTTCAAGACCAAATAAGGTGATGCTTCTGTTGAGAAACGAAGGTCTATGACTTTAAAATTGGAGAACTATGTCAAGATAGTTGACCACACTATGAGCTCCCACTTGCCTGAGATGTCACACATGATACACCATCTGAAACAAGCTGGTGATGACCTTACTGATGAACAACAAGTGAAAGCTATTATAAAGTCCTTGCCCGATGAGGAATGGATGTTGATGAAGCTCAACTTGCGCCATAATCCTCATATTAAGTCATTTGATGACATTGCCCACCACCTACTACTTGAGGCTGAAGTAATGGATCTCAAGGACCACTCCAAGGCATATGTTACCTTAACTTTCTCCAACAAGAAAGGAGGGGAAAAGAAGGGGAAGTGGTTCAAGGGTGGAATGACAAAGGCAAAGGAGGAGGAAATGGACCCAGCTTGAAAAAGTTTAAGAAAAAAAGGGATGTTTCCAAGCTCAAGTGCTTCAATTGTGGAAATAAGGGATATTTTGTAAAAGATTGCAAGAGTTCTTCTAAGGTACATGTATCTACTATTTCTAATATATATGTTTTGTCATGTACTATGCTAACTGAAAGCAATTCTTTATGGATTGTAGATTCAAGAGCAACATACCACATAGCCCGAGACAAGTCTTGGTTCATGGCTTGCAGGAAACTCCCAAGAGGTGTAAAGCATGTCTCGGTGGGAAATTCAAATGTAATAGAAGTAGTAAGAATGAGGACTTGTAAAGTCCCAATGTGTAATGGATATTATATTTATCTTGTGGACACATTGCATGTACCTAATATTTTTAGAAATTTAGTTTCTATAAGTAGTTTATTAAAGTACAATTATAGCTTGTCTTTTTCTAATAATAGTTTGACTATTATAAAAGATAATCAAGTTGTATCTAAATTCTTAGTAAATAATGATTTGTATGAGCTTAAACCTATTTATCACACTAACTCTTCATCTAGTTGCCATGTGACTGAGGTCACAAATGAAATGATTTGCCATGAAAGACTTGGAGATATTGTCCAAGATAGGATGAATAAGCTAGCCAAAAATGGCTTACTTAGATCCTTAACTAAGGTCAATCTGCAAAGTTGCCAAGCCTTGAAATAAAGGAAAGAAGAAAGCCTTTTGGGCACGACACTAGAAGAGAAGAAGCACTAAGTTTAGTGCATTCTGACTTCTGTGGACCAATGAGGGTCACATCTAGAAAGGGTTTTAGATACTTCATAACATTCACTGATGACTATACTAGATTCACTTACATGTTCTTACTCAAGAATAAGGCCAAGGCCTTATCATACTTTGAGAAGTATGTCCATTTGGTTGAGAACCAATTGGGTAAGAAAATAAAGTCATTAAGGACTGACAGAGGTGAAGAGTATAGTTCATCAACATTTAAATCATTTTGTGAAATGAAATGCATTGAGAGGGAGTTCAGTCTTTCTTGGACACCTCAATAAAATGGAGTGTTCAAGAGGAATAATAGAACTCTCATGGACATGGTTAGATTCATGATTGCAAAGGCCAACTTAGACATCACCTATTGGATTGATGCATTTCTTTGTGCAGTGCACATTCTTAATAGGGTGTCTACCAAGAACATTGATTCTTCTCCATATGAGTTATGGAAGAAGAGGTCCCCAAATTGGAGCTACATGCACCCTCAGGGGTGTTTAGCTTATGTGCATGTTCTGGACCATCCTTTGGGAAAGTTAGGTCCATGGGAAAGAGATGTGTTGTTACACCCACCCCGGAAGTACTATTTGTTTCCGATGAAATTCTGCCAGAATTTAGTTATGTAAATTTCTCGGGACTTGGAAATTTATGGAAATGAGATAATGGGAATGAATTAAATATCTCGAGGAGCTATTTGGAAGCATTTTTATGAAAT